>OY747703.1:36761295-37003795 GCA_963556495.2 Valencia hispanica
AACCATTATGGTTTGGTGCAGGCAGCAATTATAGACACAACAGCAGATGTAATACAACATGTTTTATTACAAGAATGTACACAAGTGATGTTTGGCAGGTTCTCATGACTGGGTTCCAGGAAGACAGTGGGAGGAGAAATTTGGTTTCAGATTTGGTTTCAGGAGAAGATGGAAAAAATAGATTTATATTATGTATGTGTGGAGATTGCTCATGTAGAGATGATTCCAGAGGAAGATGAGTCCATCCACAGAGCTGAGGTTGGCAGGTGTTTGGTGTTTGACTGTCCATTGATATTATGTCCTTTCTTTCCTGATTAGAGCTGGTGAGGGATGATATGTTGGACAGGCAGGTGAGTGGAGCAGAGGAAGAGGTAAGGACTCAGACAGCAGCTACCAGAAGGGCTGCTGGAGGAGTAGCGAAGAAAGAGAGAGACAGAGTCAGGACTTCAGGAAGCAAGGAACACAAAGAGATTAGGGTCTGATTACCACTTATGTGAGCAAAACGATCCGGTGTCTGTCTCAGGAAGCCATCTTTTCTTATAGCTCCTCATGATGAGCCTAAATAAGCACCTGGTCACACCATGGAAGGAAGGAGGAGGACAGAGAACACTAAAACAACCTACACACAGCTCTGTGGCTGTGACAGGTTGAAAACCAGAAGTTCAAGGACAATAGTAGCCTGACTGAACAGACTGATTTGGTCAGATTTTTACATTTCCTACAGTCACTAACCAATAATCTATGTTTCTGGAAACTGTAACCACAGCAAACAACTCTCATCCCAGGAGGTCCCACCTTGCAACTTGCAGGCATTGCCTTTTAAAACAGCCTATAGTTATTCAGAGCTGGTATGAGTGGGCTACTAGGGTAAAGCCCTCCCTGATGTGCAAAATTTACAACCAAAATGTTGCAAAATAGTCACAAGAAAACCACAGAATATTTCCAAGAGCATTAATCTTTTAAAGCCCAAACACCCCCTCCTATTTAAGGTACAGTGTTGTGACTCCATTTTTCATAAGATGAACGGAACAGACTGTTGGATGGCTGGGAGCCATTTCAAAGATGGACTGAGCAGACCACATTTCCCAGCAATCCTAGCAGTGACCCCCCAACACACTCCTATTGGTCCGTGGCCACCAATGGTGACATCAGTGGTGACATCACGGCAAAAGGGCTTTAAGAGTGTTAGTGGTGGCCATTTCAAATTGTTCTCAGCAGAGGTTCGTAGCAGAAACTCTGGCTGAACAGAGGACATCTCACCGGTGAAGATTCTCTTTCGTTCTGACCCGCTGTTCACCTGTTTGTGGATTTTTTTGAAAAACACTTAAAATAGTTAAAAGAAAATGCACACTGGGAAGCTGAAATACTTTGGTGCAATACTGCTTGACACAACATTGGGTGGGGCGACCTCAAGTGCTGGGGCAACCGGTGGGTTGCTGGTTCGAACCCCCGCTCTGTTTGTCTCTGTCATTGTGTCCTGGGGCAAGACACTTTACCTGCCTTGCCTGCTGGTGGTGGTCAGAGGACCCGGTGCCTTCTGTTTATGGTAGCCTTGCTTCGGTCAGTCTGCACCAGCTACAATGGAGCTTACCACCATCAGCGTGTGAATGTGTGCCTGAATGGGTGAATTGCTGAATGTAATGTGAAGTGCTTCGTGGTCCTCACACTATACAAATGCAGAAAATTTACAATATTGACTGCTGTTTGCAAAGCAGCTAATTCAAGAGCCCCATTTATTTTTATTGCCGCTGATTTTGTGTACCTTGAGGAGCGGACATAAGGAAGACCATAGAGATTAGCCTCTGCGGTAAGGCAGGGAAAGGGAACTTTATTTGTATAGCCCACTTTCACCAACAAAGCAATTCAATGTGCTTCAAATCATTAGGGGATAAAATAAAAGCAGCAATAAAAGCATAAAATACAACATTAGAGACACATAACATATGACACATTAAAACATATGACATTCCAGCTATTATTAATCACTTACTCAAAGGCAGCTCTAAACAGATGGGTTTTTAGCCTTGATTTAAAGAAACTCAGTGTTTCAGTAGCTTTGCAGTGGTCTGGGAGTTTGTTCCGTGATTGCTTCTAATTCTAGGGGTGATTAGTAGACTAGAATTGGAAAGGGGAAATCTGGGGGGTTGGTATAGTGACAATAGATCTTTAGTATACTTTGGTGCTAAGCCATTCAAAGATTTATAAACCAGTAAAAGTATTTTTAAGTCTCTTCTCTGAGCTACAGGGAGCCAGTGTAAGGACTTTAGAATTGGGGTGATGTGCTCTTCTTTCCTGGTTCTAGTACTAAGATGGTTTCCATTGTCCACAATATTGGAGATTAAGATATATTTGGTATTAATATTTTAATAATTCAAAGGTATATTTGGTGTTTGAATTTTTAAAATAGGCAATTATAGGCATTTTGTGATGGGGCATTTGCAGATTTTAGCTATTTGCAGCCAGCTGTGGTCCCCCCTAACCCCCCTAAGTACCTGGGGTCCACTGGAGCTTTGTTCGGTGCAGGGTCAGCCAAAGGCAAAGTCAAAGACTCAGTCTAACGTTTTAGCCAATGAGGGTGGTACAATAACATACTTCTGGCGCGAGTGTATGTGGTGGTGTGGTTTGTCGTAGACTGAATAGGTATGATGAGCAAGATCTACATGAACAAAGTGAATCTTTTATTTTCTAAATATTTTGGAAGTAAAGAGATTGAGCCCTATTGCAGGAATTGTCTTAACTCATATGTAATGACAAGCTTAGAGTGTAGTCTGGAGGCTACACGATGTATGCATAAATGTGAAGTGTGTGCGGCCTTACCTGAGACTGTAGAGTGAATGAGTGGCATTATTATTGTTTTAAAAATGAATTGGAGAGCAACTGGGAAGTTTTGAAAGCTACAGCTAATGTGCAGTGAAAAATTAAAGGCTTCAATAACCTGGTGCTCCCACTCAGTGAGTTTACATGCAGTAAGAGAAAACCTTAATGTGACTAAATTCAGCCTTTTGAAATGAATGTATACAGCTTAGTACGGCTTAAGATGAACCGAACTGGCCTACTCCTAATCAAGCTAACACACCCAGATAATGCATATCTTTCTATCATAATAATAGAAAACATACAGGTCTTTAAAGAGCAACTCATCCCCCTTCCAGAGTCTTACTCCACCTACGTTTCCGGTTTGAAAAACGCAGCAAAGGGAGCCTTTGCCTGCTGGACCGAGGGACGCGAGGGGAAGAAGGTTGGGCTGCGTAAACACTTCCTTGCTATTCCAACTCGCTACAGAGGCGTGTTTTATACCCCACAGTGGCAGGATGGCTTTCGTCAGCCATCACCGCAGAGCATATAGCAATACCCGGTTCAAATTCAAGTCCAGTGTATAGTTTTAACCTGAAGAGGTTGGTGGAAAATTAACATTTTTAGTGGTGTCGCATAGCACAGGGGTTAAGGCAGGCGCCCCATGTTCAGAGGCCTCAGTCCTCCATGCGGTTGTCCGGGGGTTCGCTTCCACCCCATGGACATTTGCCGATGTCGCTTCCCCACTTCTCGCCCCCTTTCTGTACTGTCCACTTTGCAATAAAGGCTACTGTGGCCACAAAATTTGTTAAGTATTTTTTTACCAAAATGTACAAAAATACCAAAAGTAATCACCAGCCATGTAGACAGCAGTACTGGACAATCATTTATACAGTTCAGCGAACAAAAGTTGATTTGGGGATGAGTTGCTCTTTAAGCAAGCAATGGAACAGCAGCGAAAAAATGGGTAGTGTCACAGAAAGATCCGGTAGAGAACGGTGAGACCAGAGAGCTAAGCTATATACTAAGGCAGATGTGGAATTAACCTGAAAGGTTAATCAGTGGACAATGTGGACTGCTGAGGGAGAATACAGGCAGTGAAGAATCAGGTGATGAATAACAGCTGTGATGAGGAGCAGATTGGCAGGTTGAGAGAAGGTGAATGACAAACAGACCGAAACTGAGGGTCAGAGAAGTTAACAGTAAACAAAGTGAATAAAATCCAACAGCACTCAGAACAGAACTAACAAACAAACAAATAAACCAACACAGGAATGTACTAAAAACTCAAGATCTAAGAAAGTCAATAAAGTTGTATTCATTTGTATTTCTATTTAATTTCATTTATGTATGTGTATATATATATATATATATATATATATATATATATATATATATATATATATATATAATTAATTACACAAAAATAACGATTGGCCTATTACTATCAATATAGTAATAGGCCAAACTATCTGTTCTGTGTTATAGCTAAATTTGTGCTGTTTGCAGACAAAACAAACGCATGCAAATCAGTTTAGTATTTAACAAGTTATGATTTAATAGACGGCATATTCCGTCTGCCAAACAGATCACAAAGAGGAGTGGGGGATACCGGTCCAACATGGTGACCCCACAGCTCATCAGCGTCAAAAGGCAGTAGCGGTCGATGCAGCGTCTACTCTTAATAGATGTCCATGGGGATATCCACTACTAGATATTCACCGGTTGACTAAGTTGTTAATTTGATAACAATACTTAAGTTCTTCATCTCTGACATGAGATTTCTCTACTCAAGGCTTATTACTAAAATCAGATTAATTCACTGGGTATACTCTATGCTTGCCATATCACTTCCTTTAATACAGTGAGTCCCAAACTTTCTGCTGGGCCCACCTTTGGTTTATAAGAAAATGTCCATCTTTTTCCCCCAAAAGACGTTGTTATCTGTCATTGGCTGTTTGGCTCGCCAGTATACAGTCTCCTGGTTGGCCGTTAGTGGCACGAATTTGACTGGCCTTCAGTCCGTAAAAACGTTTTGTGGTTGTAGGTTTTTGTTTTGCGAGCTCGTAGGTGCAGTGTTGCACACGAGCCTGAGATGTCTCACTCGTACAGATATTTTGTATGGCGAAACTTCTACGGGTACAAATTTAATTTGCACACACACAGAAAAAAAACACAACTACGAAACTGATCTACATGCTTGCAAATAATATTTCTGCAGACAAAGGTGCTTGCACAGCCACAAAATGTTTCTGCGCGTTAAGATTTTTTTTACAAGCACGACTTGTTTTATACAACTACAAAACATCATTTCACATGCAGAATCTTTGTGCACACATGCAAAATCTTTTAGCACACACAAATCATCTGTGGCACGATATTGAACCCATAGTTCTTCAGGTATGCTACACTGAACAGAGAGTGTTGCTACTTAGAAAATAACAGAAAACATTGCACCACTAACTAATAAAGAAGATACATTAATACTTTATTGTACACTACCTATGCAGTTTCAATTTATCTGCTGAATTTGTTTTTAAAAAAAAAAGTTTTTTACATTTCCAGTAATTCTTCATCTCTAAAGCATCACTTATGCAGTACACATCAAATTACAGACATTTTGACAAACATGGCCAGCTGAAAAGACACAAAGCACCCCAAGTGACAGGCACTGACAGTATTTATTGTGCTTGTCGCCTGCATGTGGACAGGAAAAGTGAGTATTGTAATCTGTGATAAGAAGTACTTAAGGACTAGATGTGCTACGGCGGTCACCAATAAAACAGAAAAAGAAAACTAGCTAATTCTTCTGCAGTTACCAAAATGCCCCCTAGGTGGCAGCTCAAACACAGCTTGTCATATTAATTCAGTGTACAAAGATGTCACAGTAGGCAAAATAAAACCCACTAATCCCAGATGAAGTATAAAACTTCTTAAAGACTTGGCATTTGTAACATTAATGACTTCATCAATTTATTAAAGTAACCTCATTCAGTCATTCAAAAACTGATCTTTCCATTAGTGTCTTCAAGGGGCATTTTTTAGCTCTTGATTTGTGTTGTTTTAGTCTGATTGTCATGATTTTCTGCAATCATAGTTAGATGTTGCTGTTATGTTAGGCAATTTCTTTCTCTTTTTTAACTTTTTCCTTGCTCTTAAGGTTAGTCTTGGTAGCTGTCCCTGAAGACCTGCCCAGTTATCCACTTATACTCTGTTTTTAGTTGTTAATTGTCAGATCCTTGTATTTTTTTTTACCATAAGCATGTGAAGTCCAGTTTTATTTTATGTCACATCATCTTGAAATTATGTTTTTGGGCATCCTGCCTTGCAGTATCCTTGGTTTTGGTTTAAAAACTGTTGTTTTTACCATCTGCCTTCAGGGTTAAGTTAAGTTTCGTTTCTGTACTACACACAAGTACATACGATACTTGGCCTCCAGCACCCTGTGTTGTGTAAAACCCAAGGCAATATGAAAAGGAACAAATGACAATTTTCCTATAATATTCGTGTTGAAAATGGACTGAATTGTTTTTTGCATTTTTCACTGCACATACAGTTGTAAGCCCAGAAGATGTGGTTTTATTTAAAGTAATCTGCCATATACATTTAGGTGGTTTAAAAATAGTCAACACTAACGAGTGTGTTGTTCTGTCCTGAAAGTTTTAAGTACAGTGTGTTACAAAGGTATTAACACCTTCTGAATATTTCCATTATTTTCAATTGTTGAGACCCCAAACTTTGATGAATTTGAATTGTGAATGGGAGAAAGATATGATAAGCAGTTTTCTAATGACAGGAATTGAACTTTGTAGTTGTTGAAAAAAGGAAGATTTAAACAGATATAGATATTGTTGTAAGGTAAAGGGGACTCAGGGTGCCAAATGCCCGTGTGACATCTACTGCAAAGGAGGTGTGCTGGTTCCAGCAGGGGGCTAAACCAAAAGCCCCCATCAGCTCCACTCCGGTCCAGGGTGCCTGGTCTACGGTTGGGGTGCTTGGAGCAACCGCCAACACTTTCCTCCAACCTGCCTTCCATTGTCCAACGTTTTCAGCACCTTGGATTTGGATTTCCCTCCTCTGATAGCCCCTGGTCCCCGTGGCTGAGTGCAGATGCCCCTGTTGTTCTTACAGAGGCCTCCCCAGCAAATTTTAACTTCATTTATTCTACGAGGAGTGGCAAAAGGGAAGGTGGAACTGCTTTTATAAGCTCATGCACACTCTCTGCCAAACCTGGTTTATTTGATAACTATTTTACTTATGAATATAATGCAACTGTTTTTTGCACTACTCAGTTTATAGGCCTCCCAAAAAGAGCACACCTTTAATTAAATAATTTTCGGAGTTTTTATCAATTCTGCAACTCCTTTGAAAGGATCATTTTAGCTGGTGATTTTAATCTATTTAAAACTTCTGAACTATATGGATTTTACTCAGCATGTCACACAGCCGACTCACAACAGAGGACACACCCTGGACTTGGTCATCACGTATGGGCTGTCCACCAGTGTGTCCTCTGTTGTTGACTTGGCTGTCTCCGACCACTACTGTGTGTTTTTTAACATAATCAGTTTTATCTAGCAGGAGACCTCTGCGAGAACTATCAGGAAGCGTAATCTAACCGCTGAAGTGGCTGCATGTTTTCTGGAAGTTTTTCAAAATATTCCTCCCATAGTTTTACTTGCCCCCTGTGATTTTATTGTCAATGATTTTAACAGTAGGCTTTAATCCGCTCTTGACCTGCTTGCTCCACTCAAATGTTGCATTGCTGTGGAGAAATGAAAACCTCAAATAACTAAAGAGAAAGTGTAGGGCGGCAGAGAGAAAATGGAGGAAAAATAAAACCACAATAACCCATCAAATATTCACAGAACTTCTCAAATCATACAATATTTTTTCCAAAATCATCTCAGAACATAAAAAATTATCCCACGATTCTATTTTCCACTACTGACAAACTTTTTAACTGTGCTACTAATGCATTTTAGAAAAACCCCTCAAACACTCTTTGTGAGGAGTTCGCAGACCACTTCAGAGGGAAGGTAGACACCATCAGATGTAAGAGTTCATCTTCTCAGAGTAACATGGTTTCAGACAAATCTGAGCGTGTGTCTTTACCAGAGGAAACACTGGAGAGTTTTGTCCTGGTAGAAGCTGGGAATTCTTTCTCCTCATCGAGGCCCACCACATGTGTTTTGGACCAAATTCCCACTTCCTTTTTTAAGCCATTTTACGGACCTTTTAGAGATGAGATTTTAACCCTGATGAATTGCTCCCTTCAGACGGGGATCTTTCCTGCTGTCTTTAAACAGACTGTGGTGAGGCCCCTGTTATTGTAGAAGAGCAATTTAGATTTTAATGATTTTAATAATTTTAGACTAGTATCTAACTTACTGTTTTTAATCAAAATCTTAGAAAAGCTTGTTTTAATTCAACTTAATGAGCTTATTAATGCACACAATGTCCTCGAGAAATTTCAGTCTGGTTTCCAGGTGAACCACAGCACAGAGATGGCCCTTGTGAATATTTTAAATGATTTTAGATTAAACTATTATGCACAGAGGGTGACAGTGTTTGTTCTACTGGATCTAAGCGCTCGCTTTGATACAGTAGACCACACTATTCTTTTAGCCCGTTTAAAACAGATTAGACTCTCTGGTGCTGTTTACAAATGGTTTACGTTCATGTTTGTAAGAGCATGCTCAAGACTCACCTTTTTAGCCTAGCTTTTAACTGATTACTATTTATTATTGTCTGTTTAATTGCTCTGTATGTTTTAATTGATAACATTTCATCAGTGTTTTACTATTTAATCTTATCACATTTATCCCAGTCATTTTTATGTCTTAACCTGTTATTTTAATCTTCCTTCCAGTGTTTCCTCTGTGGGAGCCCTCTGCCTCGGGAGCGGTGGTAGGCCATAGCTTCCTGGGTGCTCTCGAGGTAGCGCTTGGGTGGAGGTGGGGGTCTAGGCCTTGCCACCACTAGGCGCCCTGTGCTAGTGACTCGGCTGCTGCTGTTGATGTGCTGCTGCCAGTGCAGATGGCTCCTCTGATGGCGTTTCCTTACCTGGCTCATCTGTACTCGGCCCTATGTCCTTTTTATTCAATTCAATTCAATTCAGTTTATTTATATAGCGCCAGTTCACAACAGATGTCATCTCAAGGCACTTAACAAGAAGTCATTTCAATACATTTATACAAACATTCCAATCAGTTAAAAAGTTTCCTATTTAAGGAATCCCAGCAGATTGCGTCAGTCATTGGCATGAGGTTGGGCAGACTTTCCAACCACAGCAATCCTTCAGCAATCCCTCATACTGAGCAAGCATATTGTTGCTTTTAAGTGTATGTGCATGAGGGTTGGGGGCAGGTGGGTTTAACTGTAATCATGCTTTTAATTCTGTGAGGGAGGGATGGGAATGTGGTTTAATGCGGGGTATTTTTAATCTATAAAGCACTTTTGAGATTTTGTATGAAAAGCGCTTTATAAATAAAGATTGATTGATTGATTCTATGGAGAGAAAAACACTGAGAGAACACAAAGGTAATAGTTTAAATAACAGCATATAATACAACTGGAGAGTAGTATCATATGTTTATATGCATATACTCATATCATTTGACATATCATATGTTTTGTGTATGCTTCTTGCCTTGTTGCTGTTTTTACTTTATATGCTGTGCTTGTGTTTTACTGCTATTTTTATTTTACCCCTTAATCATGTAAAGTACTTTGTTGTTGAAAATGTGCTATACACATAAAATTGCTTTGCCTTGTCTTGCCTAGAAAAGAAAGAAGCAGAGTGAAGAAAAGGGGTCAGTCTGTTCTCCAGCAGTCTAAAGCCTAGTTTATACTTCTACGTCTACGTTGGAACGGATAGACGCAACGCCATTATCCGTCGACACAAGGTCTCTCCATAACCTACACAAGGACGCATGGAGTAGAGCCCTATTTTCTAACTATCTGTCGAACGAAACAGAGAGCGCACGCCTGTAATTGGTCAGCTCAACATCAGCCAAATATCATTTCACCAGAGCGGTGCTCTATAGTTGATGTAAAAAGTAGTCATTGCAGCTTTAGAGCACTAGATGCTTTATATTGCAAGGCCAGGTCATCTAATATGGTCTTTTGGTGATTTTGATTTTAGAGTATTCAATGAGCGGCACTTCTAGTAAAAAGCTTTCCAGCTCAATCAAAACTCGCTCTCTGTTGGCCATTGCTCCTTGAGTGGATGTGCGTTTACAAGCTGAAGTAAATAAACTTTCTTCGACCAGAGACATCACTGCAATGGTAGGCAGACCTGCCAGAAAAGGTCTGTCCCCCCTGCTGTCCTGGTGGAGAATTGTTTAGCAACACTGACACACAGACGAAGAAGTGTAAAGGAAAAATGTCTCCGTCAATACATTTGCATGTGGGTGCAAACTTGCTGACAGAGAAGTATAATCCAGACTTAAGCCTATACCAGCAAAACTACAGAGATAGCTCAGGATGACCTAAGCCACTCTAACTAGAAGCTTTATCAAAAAGGAAAGTTTTATGCCTGGCCTAGAAAGTAGACAGAGTGTCTCCTTCACAGACTAAAACTGGGAGCTGGATCCACGGGAGAGAAGCCTGATAACTAAATGATCTGCCTCACATTCTACTTTTAGAAATCCTAGGAACTACTAGAAAACCTGCAGTCTGAAAGCAAGGTGCTCTGTTAGGAACATATGGAACAATCAGATCTCTGATGTATGATGGAGCTTGATTATTAAGGGCTTTGTATGTAAGAAGAAGGATCTTAAATTCTATTCTGGATTTAACAGGGAGCCAATGAAGGGAAGCTAAAGCAGGAGGAATGTGATCTCTCTTTTTAATATTCATCAGAACTCTTGCTGCGGCATTTTGAATCAACTGAAGGCTTTTAATGGCATTTTGTGGACTTCCCGATAATAAAGAATTACAGTAGTCCAGCCTTGAGATATCAAATGCAAGGACTATTTTCTCAGCATCATTCCTGGACAGGATGTTTCTAATTTTAGCAATATTCCGGAGGTGAAAGAAGGAAATCCTAGAAACCTGTTTAATATGGGATTTGAATGTCATGTCTTGGTCAAAGATAACGCAGAGGTTCTTTACGTTATTACTGG
Source organism: Valencia hispanica (assembly GCA_963556495.2). Taxonomy (NCBI): domain Eukaryota; kingdom Metazoa; phylum Chordata; class Actinopteri; order Cyprinodontiformes; family Valenciidae; genus Valencia; species Valencia hispanica. The sequence goes on from OY747703.1 coordinate 36,772,218, forward strand.
GGACCAATTTAATGCCATTGGTTCAAAGAAGTTTATGTTTAGAGTAACACTTATGGGAGATCAGTGCTGTTTTTTAATCTGCATTAAGTCTTAATCACCACACTACTACAGTCCTTTATAGATTAGCAATCTGAATTTTACTTTCTTTAGTGAAATGTTCTCTTCATTGACCAATATTTAAAAAGAATATATTTTTGGCAGCATCTTCCATCTCTACTCTTTGGTAGCAATACTTATTGATTTCTGTTTCTTTTCTTCTTTCATTGCACTTTCATTGCATTCATAAGTAGACCATATTTCATGTTCAAACTAAACTTATCATTGGTCTCTCTTGGACCATGATCAAGCAATATAACAGCCATAATATTGATGGATCGAGCTACTTACATAAAGGTACAGATGCATCTAATGTGCAGTCGAACATTTTAATGGATGGAATGGTACCTTGGTGCCCCACTCTGAGCTCCTGTTGCTATTAAATGCAACATGAATGAAATTAAAAGGGCATGAAGAAGGTTTAATGAAACCTAGAGCTCTAGATCTTTCACAAAAAGTAGCAATGGGTCCTTCATGTCCCCCTGTTCATGTTCTTTAAATGATCGTGGAATCCTTTCATGTCAATGTGCCAGTCAGTGAAATTGCATTTTTATCCTTAAATGGGACAAATCACAAATTTGTCCCAAGGTTTCTTTTTTTTTGTGTAATATGCTAAGCATGCATGTGGTCCATTATTCCTGTGCAAAGATACATGTTTGATGGCTAAAGCTGCCATATGGAGTGTTAAGCCTTTGGATGTTAATTTTCTCTTCCAATTTAATTTCTTTAGGAGTTGCAGACCAGGAGTTACAGTTCACCTAATAAAAAGTACTGAGCTCAAGGGGGAGAAATGAACAATTATTGAAGGATTGTCATGTAAATGTCTAAATACCATTCCTATTAACATTTATTTTCCAATATTATTAAAAGTCAGATTGAATAATATAAATAATTAAAAAGTAAAGAACAAATTGTCTAATTTGATTTGTAGATTTGTATTTTTCATTCTAATCTTACAAACACTTAAATCCTGACATTATTTAAGGATCCACGCTGTAAAGTCTGTTTTATTACAAGCTGTGAAAACTAAGGTATGAATAATTTAGATAAAGATAAAGACTTGCTTTGCACATTTAACCACAGAATGTAATACATAATTTTCTGTGTTAAAGGCCCATACATACGCCAAAAAAGGAAGATAGCTGTTCTACTTTTGATAACAATTACTTTAGTGTATTAAACTTAACATTAATTTCGGTGTACCAAAGTAGTACTTGCACAAAAAATTCCTATGCCCAACAAAAACAGTTTATGATTTAGTCTAATTGCATTTTTTATAATACCACAACAAACTGCCCACAACGAAAACTTCTTGCAGGATGTGGTTTCTACCAACACAAACTCAATGTGTGTGTGTGTGGGGGGGGGGGGGGTGTGTGTGTGTGTGTGTGTGTGTGTGCGCTTCTCCACGTTGGTGTGTTTGATGTCTGCGGTTAGATTTATTGGATTTGAGGAGATCTCCTGCTGTGCGCCCTGTGGTACAAGGTGGGTTTGACTTAGTTTCTCAGTGTGGCGCTGGCAATGCTTTGGACTAACCTTCCAGTGCAGGTGTCACTAGGCTGAATTGTTGTCATTACTCAATTAGAAGGAATTAGCCACTGGCTAACATGACGCTGTCATACTGTGAGGACTGCCTCTGAATTAGATAGCAGGTTTGGCAAGGTTAATTCAAACAGAACAGCAATAGAATCATTCACAACAGGCCACCTTTTTGTGTGGTGATATGCTGCATCAAGCCTAAGGATATTACTGTGCCCTCATCCGTCTGTAGAACAGAAATGACAAAAAGAATGCATGCTGCTCAAATAGCTAGTAAGGTTAATGGAGTATGTGGTCAAACTGCAGCACACAGCTCAAACCAGCAATGGTGAATAATTTCAAAGTGTGATCATAAAACCTGTGCTTAAACAGGTCAATAATACTTCAACAATTTGACACATTCGAGCAAAAAGTATCTATCTATCTATCTATCTATCTATCTATCTATCTATCTATCTATCTATCTATCTATCTATCTATCTATCTATCTATCTATCTATCTATCTATCTATCTATCTATCTATCTATCTATCTATCTATCTATCTATCTATTGCAGTTAACAAGCATGAAATCAAACAGGTTCACAGCACTAAACGATACATCATGTTTAAACTAAAGGCATGACACAAAGCTTCTTCATAATTAAAGCAACAACTTACCATGGCTCCAAGATACTTTTTTGTAGATCCTGAGTTGACTGGTGGTATGTTATAGGAACCAGGAAATTTGGTACAGTTGTGACCTTGTATATTGAAGTTAATACTAGGAATGAGCGAGTACAGCATTATCTGTATCTGTTAACCATATGAATTATCTGTATCCGTATCTTTACTCGGACTGGGCGGGGCCTAACCCGAAAGTGGGCGTGGTTTTACCAGGTAGTGGGTCGAGTTGTCTTAAAATGGGCGGTACTTTAACCGGTATGTCATTTTAAACATGCAATTGATATGGGTTAATCAGAAACTGTTATATTTATTGCTGATTAGGAAACTATTTATGTGACAGCATCAGCATTGAGCTTCAGATCAACGTTTTTGATCACGATAACAAACGAACTATTTACAGAACAAGTTTTGCAACAATGAATACAACACATGCGGTTGCAATTATGAAGTAAAATGTAATGAACAAGAGTTTTCATCTCAACATTACTTTTTTTAAAACTTTTTTATGATCAGTGTGATGAAAAAAAAATTGGGTTCTTTTTTATTTTCACACCAGGTAGGCTGTTTGTGTCTGTGTGTGTGTGTAGCTTAATTTGTAGCCTAATATTATTTATACATTTATTTTTTTAAATAAAATACAGCAAGAAAGTGTCACTCAGTGCGTGAAGTAAAAAAATTGGTTAGAACCAGCTGATGGTTAAAAAAAACAAAAAAACTCAGATGACCGGCAGAGAGCGAGAGAGTACGTGTGTAGCCAATTAATTTGTAATATGGTTTTATACCACTACTTCTTTTTGTTTTATGAAATACAGCAAGAAAGTGTCAGACACTGAGAGCGTGAAGTAAAAAAACACTGGTTAGAGCCAGCTGACGGTTTAAAAAAGAAAAAAAGAATCTCCAGGCAGAGACGCGAGTCGCATTCTACCAAGCAGCACCACGTCTGAACAAACTCCACGTTTACCAAAACACTACTGGTTAATAGGTAAGTGCTCTGTTGGGAACATATGAAACAATTAGATCTCTGATGTATGATGGAGCTTGATTTTTAAGGGCTTTGTATGTAAGAAGAAGGATCTTAAATTCTATTCTGGATTTAACAGGGAGCCAATGAAGGGAAGATAAACAGGAGAAATGTGATCTCTCTTTTTAATATTCATCAGAACTCTTGCTTCCGCATTTTGGATCAACTGAAGGCTTTTAATGGCATTTTGTGGACTTCCTGATAGTAAAGAATTCCAGTAGTCCAGCCTTGAGGTAACAAATGCATGGACTAGTTTCTCAGTATCACTCCTGGACAGGATGTTTCTAATTTTAGCAATATTTCGTAGGTGAAAGAAGGAAATCCTAGAAGCCTGTTTAATATGGGATTTAAATGTCAAGTCTTGGTCAAAAATAACGCCGAGGTTCTTTACGTTATTACTGGGGGCCAATTTAATGCCATCCAGATGAAGTGATTGACTAATCAGTTTCTTTTTTAGAACTTCTGGTCCAAAGACAGCAACTTCTGTCTTGTCAGAATTTAAAAGCAAAAAGTTTAGATTCATCCATGTTTTTATGTCTTCCAGACATGCCTGTAATCTACCTAACTGACTGGGTTCATCAGGATTTATGGATAAATATAGTTGTGTATCATCGGCATAGCTGTGGAAATTTATCCCATGCTGTCTAATGATTCTACCAATTGGAAGCATATATATGGTGAAAAGAATTGGTCCAAGCACAGAACCCTGTGGAACTCCACGAGTAACCCTTGAGAGTGAAGAAGATTGATCATTTAGATGAACAAACTGGAATCTGTCAGACAAATATGATTTAAACCAGCCTAGTGCTGTTCCTTTGATCCCTGCAACATGTTCAAGCCTTTCTAAGAGAATATTGTGATCGACTGTGTCAAAAGCAGCACTGAGATCTAACAAAACCAGAACATACACTAGTCCATTATCTGAGGCCATGAGAATATCATTAGTAACCTTCACCAGTGCTGTTTCAGTGCTATGATGAGCTCTAAAACCTGAATGAAACTCTTCAAACAGCTCGTTACTGTTTAGATGCTCTCAGACTTGATTAGCAACAATTTTCTCAAGGATTTTGGATAAGAAAGGAAGGTTAGATATAGGTCTGTAATTCACTAAGTCATCTTGATCAAGGGAAGGTTTCTTGAGTAAAGGTTTAATTACAGCTATTTTAAATTCCTGTGGTACGTATCCGTTTACTAAGGATAGATTAATCATATCCAAAATGGGGCCAGGAACCAAATGGAACACTTCTTTAATTAATTTGGTTGGGATTGGGTCCAACATACAAGTTGAAGGTTTAGATGAGGCTAATATTTTTGATAATTCCGAAAGCTCGACTCAATCAAAACAGCCTAAGCACAAATGAGGTTCTACAGTTCTTTCCGATGCTGCCTCATTTACTGAGGAAGAAGTAATCATGTTTGGGAGGATGCCAATGATTTTATTTTTAATAGAATTAAGTTTATTTATGAAGAATTCCATAAAATTATCACTGCTAAGAGCTGGGGGAATAGTTGGCTCCACAGAGCTATGACTCTGTGTAAGTTTGGCAACTGTACTAAAAAGAAACCTAGGATTGTTTTTATTCGCCTCTATTAATGATGAAAAATATGCTGTTCTAGCTTGTCGAAGGGTCTTTTTATACAGCAGTAGACTGTTATTCCAGGTTAAATAGGAATCCTCTAGATGTGTAGAGCGCCATTTTCTCTCCAACTTCCTAGTATTCTGCTTTAAAGTATGCAACTCTGTGTTAAACTAAGGAGTCAGCCTCCTATGGCTAGCCACTTTGTTTTTTAAGGGGGCTACACTATCTAATGCCAAACGCAATGAGGACGTAACGCTGTGAACCAGACCATCAATTTCTGAAGGGTTAGAGATAGAATTGCTGCCATCCACTGTGTTACTCTGAGACACCGAGGAAAGTAAGAATGGAACAGATTCTTTAAAAATTGTTACAGCATTGTCTGATAAAGCTCTACTATAATGACATTTTCTTTCAGATTTAAGATGGTCAGTTAAAGTAAATTCAAAAGTTATCAAGAAGTGGTCAGACAGGACCGGGTTATGTGGGTGACTGTTATTTCCTCACACTCAATACCGTATGTCAGTACAAGGTCCAAAGTGTGTTTGCCCAAGTGGGTCGATCCCTGTACTTTTTGAGTAAAGCCAATTGAGTCCAAAATAGCACTAAAGGCTGCATTTAGGCTATCACTTTCAATACCAACATGAATATTGAAGTCCCCTACTATAATGACCCTATCAGTATTTAATACTAAATCAGATAAAAAATGTGAGATCTGATCCAAGAATTGAGAGTAAGGGCCTGGTGGACGATTCAAAACCACAAACAAAAATGGTCTTAATGTTTTGCAACTTGGATGAGGAAAATTAAGGGTTAGATGTTCAAAAGAACTGTAGCTATCAATTGGTCTGGGACTAATTAGTAAATCAGAACGAAAAATGGTTGCAACTCCTCCTCCTCGCCTAGTATTTCTAGGAATGTGAAAATTTAAATGACTGGAAGGAGTTGACTCATTTATACTGACATAATCCTGCTGCAACCAGGTTTCTGTGAGACAAAGCAAATCAATTTGATTATCACAAATCAAGTCATTTACTAACAAAGTCTTTGAGGAGAGAGATCTTATGTTTAATAAACCACATTTAATAGATTTATTTTTCTGTTCAGTCAAAGTCGTTTTTATCTTTATGAGATTTCCATAATTTGCTTTTGTTGGCTTAACTTTTAATCCATTTAATTTTGGCCGTGGGCAAGACACTGTTTCTATAGGGTAATGGGTGGGTAACAGTACAGAAGCAGCAGAGAGGTGGGTTAAACTACGACTCTGCTTCCTGGTCTGGACCCTGGGTTGTCAGTGTTTTGGAGTACTGTTAAGAATCTCAGCTTCTACCAGGACAACACTGTCCAGTGTTTCCTCTGGTAAAGACACAAGCTCAGATTTCTCTAAAACCATGTTACTTAGAGAAGATAAAATATTACATCTGATGGTGTATATCTTCCTTCTGAAGTGCACCTACAATGTGAAATTGACATTGTAGGTGCACTTCCACTGAGAAAGACAGCATTTTTTTAAATTCAGGAAATCACATTATCAGATATTTAAATAATTTTTTATTATTTTATTGCCGCACATAATCATTTGAACACCTGAGAAAATCAATGTTAATATTTGGTACAGAAACCTTTGTTTGCAATTACAGAGGTAAAACGTTTCCTGTAGTTCTTGACTAGGTTTGCACACACTGCAGCAGGGATTGTGGCCCACTCCTCCACACAGATCTTCTCTAGATCTGTCAGGTTTTGGGGCTGTTGCAGAGCAGCACAGAGTTTCAGCTCCCACCAAAAATTTTCTATTGGATTTAGGTCTGGAGACTGGCTAGGCCACTCCAGAACCTTGATATGCTTCTTACAGAGCCACTCCTTTGTTATTGTGGCTGTGTGCTTTGGATCATCGTCATGTTGGAAGACCCAGCCACGACCAATCTTCAATGCTCTGACTGAGGGAAAGATGTTGTTGCTCAGAATCTCACAATACATGGGCAGATTCAGTCTCTCCCTAATACAATGCAGTCGTCCTCTCCCCCCCAGAAAAGTACCCCCAAAGCATGATGTTTCTTTTCTTTTTTTTTCTTTTTCTTTTTTTTGTACAAACACTAAATATTGTCCACAGTCCCTGGTTTAAGATATTTTCTCCATTCTTGAATCACGAATAGCACATCTCACAGTAGCTAAAAATAGATTGTGAATTAACTTCACAATGCATTAGACTAGCTGTTAGACTTTACAACCAAAACTGCTCCCAACAAAATCAATAATGGTTTCATCACTGCTGTAACTTTCACTATTTGATTAATTTAACTAACATTTCTGTGGCTGCTATTTGCACATCTGTTTTCTCAGTTTATATTCTTTTTTTTTTTTTTGTCCCGTTTGGCAGTGTGGAGCTCAGAATTTGTGTCCGAGTACCAAGTAGAAGCCCAACAGATTTACTTTCACAAGCGGAGCAGTGCAGCTTTTGCTATAGTACTCCACTTGATATATGTGTGAAAAATCTTTATTATGAATTGCTGGGGGTTTTATTTCCTGATGTTATGGACCCGGAGATGGAAAATTAAGGGGAAGAAAGAAAGAAGATGAAGAAGAGAGGTAGGAAACAAAGTCATGAGAGAGGGTTAGTTGAAAATACAAGAGAGGAAGGGGAACAAAGAAAACACAGGAAAACATTGAAGTCTGCCTCCATACCCAAAGGATGGCAGAGAGAGGGGAAAAAACAAAACAAAACAAAAAGGAAAAAGGAACATCGACAAAACAAACCAAACATCCTGAACTAAGAACTAAACAACCACATCACACAAAAATGAATATAAAAATACAACAACAATGTCACAGAAAAACTCATGGTACCGATTAATCAAGCTCTAGTAATGATAACCTCAGCCCAAGAATATATCTGTAAACACCAGAGACCCCACATCTATGTGTGTGTGTGAGCATGCTGGTGCAGATAAGCTTTCTCCATAAAAGTCTTCGATAGCTGGTGTGAGCAGGCATCAATCCGTCTCCCAGGAATCGATGCAGACATGAAGGGGATCGGAGCCAAGACGTCCAAAGGACCCCCAGAGCCCCAGGCGGACCTGGGCGGGGCCGACCGCATTCGCCAAGAGAGGAGCAAAGGAGAACCCCAGGGGAACGTCCAGAGGCTACTATGCAGGGGCCCGGGGGGCAGCAGTGACGAGCTCACGGGCCCCGCCGGCAACCAGCCGCGCCAGGGCGGGCCGGTCCAGGGACCTGACAAGGGACCGGCTGACGAGGGGCCCCTGGCACCGCAGGGGTCGCGGCCGGCCGGTACGCGCCACCACCGCCCCGGGCCAATCCCCACCGCCAACATCCCAGCGCCCCACCCCTGCCCCACGTCAGGGCGTCTCACCGATAGCCGCAGCGGACGGACGGCATCCCCAGGCCGAGCTCAGCCAGCACCTGGACACCAAGTTGTACCATCTCCCGAGTCCTGATCCCACGCAACACAGAGCACCGAGACCAGGCATCCCACAAAGGCCAGGGCCGGTCCAACCCGCCAATGAACCGACAACGCACGGTGCGCACAGAATATGTGATTGAACGAGCAGAGATGCTGGATCCGCATCCCGCCGAGCCACCGAGCAGGCACCACCCAACAATCCCAAACCTGGCACCCCTAAAAGAGGTGCCCCAACCAACCAAAGGAAGATATCGGCCCAGCGCATCGGCCGACTGACACACAGGCCCCCCCTAGTCCCGGGCAGGCACGCACCAGGACTGAACCGGATTGACCACCGACGCACCAGTAGGCAGGGGCATCCGTCACTGGCGGGGAGTTACGGAGGGGAAATAGGCCCCCCATTAAATGTAAGGCCTGAGGTGTGCCAGGCGAGAATGTGGGGATGTGGGGAAGGCAGCCACACATCCCCCAAACTCCACCCCGAGCCCTCAGTGTCTATATGTGGTTTAACATTGGGCACTGGCACCAGAGGTGAAGCTGATTGAACCGCTCCCCCTCTGGATGCCGAAAAGTGTGCCCACCCCAAAGTCCCTACATGTGTGTCGCATGAAAATGTTATAAGTGGGAGTGTCTAAGTTGTATATTAAAATTGGGACCCAGGACGCCACGGGATAGCGAGGAGGGAAACCCCTCCTCGCACCCCAGTGATGTGCCCATGCCCCAAGACCCTATATGAGTGGTAAAGTGATGGAGCGGGTGGACGGAGGTGTTCGGGGATGGGGAGGGAAGGACTGGGAGACAAAATGTCTTCCCAGGGAGCCAGCTCCCCCACTGACCACAATAGGCACCGCTGTTCACCGGGATCCACCAGGGGAGGGAGGCCATGGCACGTAAAATCCGGAGCCCACGGCCACAGCACCACCAAGCCCCATGGACCCCAAGGCAGTCCCTCCAGCCCCATCCCAGAAGGAGAACTTTACCCACCCTGACATTCGCTCTACTATCACAACACAAAAGACACTAGACACCCAGGTTCAGTTCGCCCCCCCCTCCAGCACACCCCTCCCCCCCATCCAAGTGCCCTCGTTGGGGGAGAGCACCTGTCGCTAGTTAGCAATAGCCTCCCCACCAACAAAGGAGGTCCCCAGCGCCACCTGCGCATCGGAGGTCCCCGCAGCCCAAACCCCGGCGACGTACCTGCCCAGACCAGGAGCAAACCAATGAACCGGGCGGCCGACATCCACCAGCCCCATTCCCTTTTGGAGCGACCACTGCTGCTCAATGGCCCGGCAGGCAACCAAACCCAGCGCCCCACCCACCTGCCCTGCACGCCCACTACCCGGCCAGTCCACCCGCAGGTACGACCGAACCCGGGCAAACGCCCGACCCCAGCGCCCCGCAATGCATAAAGACCAAGACCCAGGAGCTAAGTCCAGTGCGAAAAAGGACTGATCAGGGCCAGAAATGCCACCCAGTCGCCGCGACCACCAGCCAGGCACCCCAACCAGCAAACAAGGCGAGACGCCGTACAGGGACCAGCGATGTCAATCGGCCAAGAGAAAAAGAGAGAGGCGGCCGCGCATGCCGGCCAGCCCCGACCCCCACAGGCAACAGAGACCCCACGCCGGCCGACCCCCGGCCAGGACCACAGCTAGGGAGTGCGGCGCCCCAGAGCCCAGAATCCCCAGGCCCACCCCAGACCCTACCCAGGCGCAGCACGGCCACCAGGCCAGTAACCCATGTCCGTCAGTGCAACCCCCCTAAGGCACCGCATGCAGCCATCAGGAGTTACTACCCAAAGCCACCAAAGCCCAACCCCAGGTTGGGGCCACAACGTCCAGCACCCGGTCCTCCCAGTGATCCCACCCCCAGGGATCCCCCCAGACGCCTCCAACCCCAAAAACCCCCCACATCAGCCACAGCATGATGTTTCTACCCCCATTCTTCACAGTAGGGATGGTGTTCTTGGGATGCAACTCAAACTTCTTTTTCCTCCAAACACGACGAGTGAAGTTTAGACCAAAAAGTTCTATTTTGGTCTCATGTGACCACATGACTTTTTCCAATGCCTCCTCAAACTTCAGATAGGCCTGGACATGTGATGACTTGAGCAGGGAAACTTTCCATGCAATGCAAGATTTTAAACCATGACGGCATAGTGTTCTTATGACAGTAACCTTTGAAACTGTGTTCCCAGCTCTCTTCATGTCATTGACCAGCTCCCCCCGTGTAGTTTTGTGGTGATTTCTAACCTTTCTTATCATCAGTGATACCCCACGAGGTGAGATCTTGCATGGAGCCCCAGTTCAAGGGAGACGACAGTCATCTTTAGCCTCTTCCATTTTCTAACAATTCCTCCAACAGTTGATCGATTTTCACCAAGCTGCTTGGTTATTGCCCCATAGCCCTTTCCAGCCTAATGGAGGTCTTCAATTTAGTCTCTTGTGTCTTTTGACAGCTCTTTGGTCTTGCCTATGGTAGTAGTTGGAGTCTGGCTGACTGTGGGATGGCCAGGTGTCTTTAATGAGCTCAGACAAGTGCTACTAACTTAGATTAAGTGTAGTAGAGGTGGACTTTTTAAGGCAGAGTAACATGTCTTTGAGAGCCAGAATTCTTGCTGATTGCCAGGTGTTCAAATACTTATGTGCAGCAATAAAATACTAATAAATTCTTTATGAATCAGACAACACGATTTCCTGAATAAAAAAAAAAAAGTAGACTATGTTGGGTCTCTCACAACGGAAATGCACCTACAATGTGAATTTCAGACCACTCCATAATTTCTAAGCGGGAGAACTTGCAAAATCGCAGGGTGTTCAAATACTTATGTGCCTCACTGTATATAATTTCTTACCAATTCGGACTAAAACATATTTAATAACTCTAGGCTTGGATAAGGCCATTAAATTCCCAAATAACTACAATATATATATATATATATATATATATATATATATATATATATATATATATATATATATATATATATATATATATATATATATATATATATATATATATATATATATATATATATATATATATATATATATATATGGGCCATTCAATTCCCAAATAACTACTATATATATATATATATATATGTATATAAACCATTTCATTAAGTCAATAAAAACATGACATTATCAAAAATTACAGCTAGTTAGAAATAGTACAACAATTTGCATGAAGTGTTTATATTTTACAGTTTAGTTTAGTAGTAAGTCATTCAGGTTTTAGTCTAGACAAAGGCCTGGTTAACACCGGACGCGGAAGCAGCGCAGAACAGAGACCACTACCATTCGGCGCCCTTGTTAACCCATGTTGTAGTTCACACCAGACGTGAGGCGCAGCGATCTTCTGCAGCCGGCTCGCACAGTGAAGCGATCATTTCGGCGTCTGGTCTATTTTTTGCGCGAGCTGCGAGCGATCCTTGTCAATTCTGCCAGGAAGTCAGACCAAAACACACCAGACAATCCGGTCAATTTTCAGAATAAAAGCAATTTTTCAAAATAAAATACAGTGATTGACAAATGCGATCATATTTGTGTATCTAAACAGACTCTAGAGATGGAAATAAACAAACAAACACAAACAGAGACACACTTTATGAGGTTATTTACTTACCCATGATGAAAAAAATAACTCTGAAAAAACAACAGCTGAGCAGAAGCGCTTATCGACTTGTCTGGTGTGAAAAGGGGGGCAGTGCAGCATGTGATTTTCGTAGCGCTTCTGCGGCCAGTGTGAACCAGACTTAAATCTGCTGAACATGACTGGTCAAAACAGACATACATTATTAGATCATTTAGAACAGACACTGATAATCATATGTTTTATGAACCTCCAGTAATTAATGAAGTTCAGCTAGCAGGTCAAGGTTTTTGTGTATCCTATCTGAAAGATACATTGAAAATAAGAAACAGAAAAGACATTGTTCTGCAAAATCAAGACTCGCTTGTTCAAATAACTGTTCAAAGAGGTCACACTTGAGTTTGCATGTAAATGTAATTAGAATTAGCTCTTGACATATCTCTTCGTCACTTTTTATGCTAATAGTTTTTTCTTTTTTTTTGCACAGATCTTTAGTGTCCGTCCATTACTCTATACGCTTCAGTTCCATCTGACTAATAGCTTGTATCTTAGCTTCCCTAAAGAAGAAAACCTCATAATATGATGAAACATTAAAACAAGTGGTTTTATTTTGTAGCTTGATTTATAGGAGTAGTTATCTTTGTTTTATGTAGTTGAGGCTAAAGAATACAATAAAAATCTGCTGACCGTGCAGCACACTGTTTAAAGTGTCATCAGTCGCTTCTTACCCTCTATGAAAGCCCATCCCTCCTGATGGGTAAATATGGACTCCAGCCGACGAGCTCCTCTGGTGTCCACTCTGTCTGAAAGCTAATGTTCATTATATAGTTAATAGTTGTAGAGAGGATCATGGTTGGTGATGGGAGGAAATAATTCTTCCACATCCCATGTGTGTGATAGAATTTTCAGGCTTAGCAGAGGTCACTCTCCTTCCTCATTCAATTACAGACAGACATAAATCAAGCTGGTTCTCCAGCCATTTTGGGCAACTACTGAACAATTTAATGTGACCTTGTTCAAATTTGCCAAGGATATTTCAGTCTGTGCCACTCTGGCTCTTTCGCTGAGTAATTTAAACAATGACAGCTCTGTCCCTTTTTTATGTATTTTGAACAGTCAGTCATTAAGGTACCATCTGCTGGGCTGCACAGTAAATGAAGGAATTAGTCAGTTTTTTTGTGGACCTCCAGCATGGTTTGATAATCCTAGCTGTTAAGTCGGATGTCCAGGTGGATTGTACATGGTTAAAGAAAAATAAAGCTGGAATGCAGCGAAAACTGTAAATCGACACCAACATATTCTAAAATCAATATTATATCAGAGTTTGGACTGTAAATAATATGTCCTCATAATGAATTCAACCCTGTATACATTGATTGTTAAAAAAACAGCCTGTGCATTTCTTTAGCACATTTTTTAGGGGGGGATCAAGCAATCAAAAATCTATCTTAATGGCCATAAAATACATCACACTAACTGAAAAAATACTATTAAAACACAAAAGTAAATGTTTTACAATTTCCCTTACAATGTTTACAATATTTCTCCCTGCATTTCAAACACTTCCGCACCAGCACCAGCAGTGAGCAAAGACGTACAGCGCTTACCACAGCATTCTTCAAGTATTCCAACATCATTCGAGTCATCTACTCCAAATGACTCTCCCTTTAGAAATTTCTCAGATAGACTGAAGGCACAAATTAGAATTGGGACACAACTAACACCGAAACTTAGACCACATCAGCCCTCTGAGACTAACACTGGATGTACTCTGCCAATTCCCCAACTTGTAATAACAGACATCTGTTATAGAAGGGGACTGGACAGTAATTCTACTCCCATCATCTCCCAGACGTTGCCTGGTCTCCCATAGAGTAGTATTCCAGTGCTTATAAACGGCAGAAAACAAAAAACTAAAGCAAAATCCTCTCATATCTTGTCAGATGGTTCAGCTACCCATCATCAAACTACTTAAATTAGCTTTATTAAACATTAGGTCTCTATCAGGGAAGTCGTTTCTAATCAATTAATTCGTCACTGAACGTAATGTACATTCCCTTTTTTTTATCGGAAACCTGGCTAGACATACATAATGAAACATCTGCATTGATTGAATCTACTCATCCAAATTACAATTTTTTTAAGCGAGAGCAGGAAACACAGACAAGGTAGAGGTGTAGCCACAATTTTTCATTACTCAGTGAACTTTTTCCAGTGTTGTGAGGGGAGATCTGTAAAGATTGCTGTGACTTGCTTTCAAGAAGCTTCTCAGTTGAAGAAATTTTAAATAATGTTGTTTTTTCAATCTTAAACTTGGCCTGTAGTTGTCCAAAAAGCAATAATATATCGTAATTTGATGGGTAAAGATTAAAATCCACTATTTAAACAGATTTTTGTAACTTTACTGCAACATTTTCATCACAGTGAGCCCTCTTGGCCTAGTCTCTCTTTTTGCATTTTGGATGGAACTAACTCTGCTCAGCCAATCACAAGTTGGCATATCCTGGTGAAGCCAATAGTGAACGTGTGTGAAATAACCTTGACTGAAAGCTGTTAAACCCAATGGGAGGGAGTTCCAGTCATTTCTGTACCTAACTGAATTTAAGTGGCACATTTTTTAAATCAAAGTAAATACAATAATCTTTTAGCAATTAAGGGAACAATACAGATAAACCTTTTTGAATAACAAAGAAAAGATAGCTCTATTTTCTTGTGGTGTTACATTTGTACTTTGGGTTGTTTATCATTGCCATTAAGGTACTTTCATAGTAGTTCATAAAGTATTTTATTTTTATTATTCTTCCTTTTCTGCATTTTTGCTTGGACTCGTATATTGTTTTATCTTGGTTATTTAGATCCTTGGTTTTCAGTTTAGTTCAGTTTCTTCGGGTGCCTGTTGGTCATTCTTCCCTCAATTTTCCTGCTTAGATTCTCTCCCAGTTGTTCTGTTGATGGTACTCACCTAGTTTATATGTCACTCAACAGTCCTTTTTAGTACTTAAGCTCCTCACACCTCACAGCTGAAAGTGAGGTGTAAGGAAAACCTTTGTCAAGCTGATGTCAAAGTAGAGTGGTAGATGGCTAAAAGGGCCTCACTGAAGTTACTTTACCCTAAGGACGTAATTGTTTGAGGATTAAGGTGTTTCCTCAGCTCAAAAATACATTTTTGTTGATCTTTTGTTTAATGAGTATATAGCTATTTCTTCTAATTAAATGCAATTAAATCATCTTCTTTTCCAGAGATAAATAAATAATTTTGGACATAAATGTATGAACATTTCCAAAAAAACAAGTTCTTTATCTATAAATGTTCATTCACATAATATTTATTGTATTAATTTAATGTCATTTAGTGTCATTTTTGGGTCAATGTATTTACAGGACACATTATTCACATTTGTCTTTCCTGGTTCTGGCAGTAACAAAGGTTTAACAACATGGTTTCAAGTTTTCAAACAGCATAAATATTTAAAAATTAAACTTTCAAAGACCCCTACATTTTCAATGCCACAATATTGAACCCAGTGTTATGTCTCACTGTTTTGTTTGTTGGCCTTCAGGCTTTGCCTACCATTTCTTTCTCTTTTTTCTTAAGTCAAAAAGTTTAAATTATCAAAAATTATATATATATATCCCAACTTTTTAGCTGTACAAAACCGTAACAGGTTTTTAAAGTTTCAATTAAATGAAAATGGAAAGATGGGCTCAGTATAAAATGACATGATTGCCTATGATTTTTATGATGCATTAAGTCTCCTTCCCTTTCCTTATCTTTTTGAGGTCATTAGCTTGTCTCAAAAATGGGTGAGCTGAATATACATCATAAAACTTAAATACATGTAAGAACGTATGTGTGCACAAGTTTGTCTTTATTAGCTTTACTTTTCTACATTTGGTCCTGCTGTGACTACAAGCTTAAATGTGTTTTGGTGATTAGGGTGTTGGCAAAGAATCCCTCCAACCTCAAAGACATGGAGCTCATCATCAAAGAAATATTGTCAAAATACTAATGGAACCATCTAAACAGATGGTCAGCAATTAAAACAGTTTGATTGCTGTAATCTTAATGAAGGATTTTTCAATTTATTATCAAGAAGGGTATAAACATAGCTTGATTAATCATTTTTAAGGCAAATAAAAACAGATCAGACTTATATTTTTAAGTTGATGCTGCTTTGATATTGTTTTATTATCTTTTAAGTGATGCCTGTCTTAGTTCCTATCAGAAACAAGCAAAATACTGGACATTCAGAAGTATGAATGCATATAATAAGAATAACAACAACAACAACAACAACAACAACAATAATAATAATAATAATAATAATAATAATAATAATAATAATAATAATAATTAATAAATAATAAATAATAATAATAATAATAATAATAATAATAATAATAATAATAATAATAATAATAATAAATACTTTTGGATGTAACTGTAGTGAAATGACCAAAATTCGGTCATGTTCCTAGCTCTAATAAATATGTAAGTCCATTTAAGCGAACCACAGTGTTGTCTTTTGGAAGAAACTTAGAGGTTTAGGATAGCATATAATAATTTCTAGAAGATGTTTGACCCTTTGTTTTTAATGGCAAGTTACATGATTATCTCCTGAAAATGCAGCTGACAAACCCACCTGACAAGAGTGAGAATGCACAGAATGCGGAGTTGGCAGCAAAGCTGTTAGCCAGCCACACCTCATAACTAATCTGCAGGAAAAAAAGCTGTCCTCAGGCGTTTTCCTGCTAATGTTTGTTCACTGGACACAAGGATGGATTATTTACAACTGCAAGTAGCTACACA
The DNA here is from genome assembly GCA_963556495.2 of Valencia hispanica. Taxonomy (NCBI): domain Eukaryota; kingdom Metazoa; phylum Chordata; class Actinopteri; order Cyprinodontiformes; family Valenciidae; genus Valencia; species Valencia hispanica. The sequence goes on from OY747703.1 coordinate 36,788,939, forward strand.
AACACACGATGTAAAGCTGCAAGTAAAGTGCATTTACACTGCAAGAACCTGTTCAGGAACTCAGATAGTTCTCTGGGGTTGTTTTCCTCTATTGGTGAACCAGAACGAAGCCACACAGCAGCTGTTTATTCTACAAATGGCCCTGATATTGAGGTAGGACTTTTTTTTGATAAATCCAGAACTAAAAGTGGAACTTTGTAGTTTGAGGATGCTCAGTATTTCTTACTGATTAAATATCTTCCTCAAATTTTCAGAACAGAAGTTCTGAAAATTTTGCGGCAGGACTAAATTACATAGACTGCCACCAGTGGGGGAAACGCTGGTTGTCATAGAGACTGAATGTATCTTGTGGACAGACATTGCTAACCAAGGAGTCAGACTGATTATTAGACAACTCCCCTTGTGTCATGAAACAAAACCTTGTATAACTATATGTATTTTAATATATACAATTACAATAAATCACCTGTTATATATGATTATCCCCCAATAACATGTATCAATCAAGAGGGAAATAGAGCAATATAGAAGGATGCCTATTTTTGTATGTTGTACCTTTAAAATGGACTTGTAAAGCCTTCCAGTTTTAAAACAATACAAACTAGAAAAGCCCTCAGAGAGCGCAGACCTCCGTGAGGGCCACTCACCCCCCCATCCCCTTGTTGTTATTTAATTTTAAGTTTCTGAATACTTTTCCAATAAAAAGTCTGTTAATGTGGTGCATGGCTGCGTTCAAGCTGTTGCTGTGCTCTTCCAGCAGAGAGATGAGATTTGCGCATGCACAATTAATTTGTTGTGCATATGGTCCAACCGTAGAGGGGCTGCTGTGCGAGGGGAGCCGCTTGTGAGCTCTCTGAGACTGGAGAGGAGAGGAGGTTACCACTGCTGGTTGGTTGGTGGATATGCGCTACATGCCGGATCAACCCCAAAATTGAATCAGTTGTCCCTGGTCCCCTTGCGGACATTTCCTGAATTATAAAGCAGATAAAGTAGGACTTATTTTTGCTTTTTTTCTTGTTTATACCGCTGTGGATCTGGCAGTATTTAGCTGCAAACGGGACAGGAATACCAGCTGTAACATCCAGGCATCAGTCGATGCACTGGTCCATTCTTCTACTTACCCTGGAATTCACCTGTGCACCAATTACCGCTAAATTAAATTATAGTAAGTTCCAGTCATTATTCCAGTCCTCTCATTGCAAATAGCCATGTCAGCTGACATCATAGGTTTGATAAAAAGTGCCTAGGCCAGGTGTCTCTGTCTAATAGGATGGCACTTACTACTACCTACCCCTTACTGGCTCTGCCCATCTCTCACCCTTTTTCTGTCTCTTACTGACAAGTCTGAAACTGACAAAATAACAGCCCCCAATCCCTAAACTGCCTATCACTGTAAAGGTCAGGACAACACTACGGACATGGTCCCCTTCCAAACTCCTCAGCTGGCAGCACACTGTCCATTACACCTAGAGACATCGCCGTAGCCTCTGCCCTCTCCCCTCCCTCTCTCTGTCCATCACTGCCATCCTGCCGAGCAGGTAATTGAAGAGGTTCTGCCTGGGAATGCTGGTGTCCTTTGACAGCATCCAAAGTGCTTAGAACATGTATCAGTCAGCAAGCCAGCTGTTTTTTGTGGTTTTTGTTTTTTATAGCAGCTGCTAAAGTCTCCTGTAAACATTTTAGGGGCTACTGTGAAGGCAGCTGCTGCAAGCTTAAAACGTATACAGTACACAGATCAGGTTTGTTTTTAACCATGTATGAAATTTTTAACTTTGTGGGACAAATATATTGTTCTAGCTGTACTTTTGTTTACTTCACGTGCTCTAACCAAACCTTACAGCTCATCTTATTTGATTTTCTCAGACTATAGAAATTTGTAGCAAAGCTATGTGGGTCAGATCAGCTCAACAACACTGATGGCATGAATAAACTTGTGATGTATTTCCAGAGCAACAATACTGAGTGGTGTGTGTGCAGTCAAGAATAACTTGGTTTCACATTCACGTTACATATTTGTGCAGTACATGATTAATGTCCACTGCAAGTGTTCCATGCGAATGCAGGAGGTACTGTGACCTTTATCTAGCACACTGAGATATATGGATATGGTGTTGGGTCATATAGCACATCTGACTATGATGCAGGGGACTGCAACTTGCAACCACTTACATTGGAACAGTTAAAGTTCACCTTTTGTTGAATAATCACTCTAACTCTAACCCTGTTTTTTCAGTAGCTTTTTTCAGACCAAATTCTATAATTAAACGTGCAGATACAGAAATTTATATTTTTTTTATATAACCCTTTAACACATAAATTATGATTAACTCATTAAGAGTATTTTATATGTTTTAATCATCTTTAAGAATAAATAAAATTATTTTTTTAAAGGATTTAAGAGTCATCCCAGAAGTCAGTCCAAAGAGTGTCTATGATTCATGATGTTTATACTTCTGGACAGAGGATTGACAGAGGATCGATCACAGTTTACTCCCATTATTAAATCAGTACTTTAAATTTTAACTGTTATATTTGTTGTTAGCAGTTAATTAATCTTACCAATATTTTTAGACCTACAAAGGTGTCATATTATAGAGGAGATTCTTGAGTTGTCCTTTATTTTGTACTGACAGCCAGCCAAATTGTTTCAATAAATTGTTTATGAACTTGCACCAGATGTCCAGTTGGTCGCAGTGTGTGAAGTAATAACAAAATGAAATAGCTCCCAAGTAGCAATCAGCACCAGCAGATATACAAGAAGAACACGTTTGAATAGCTGTCCACTGTAGTGATGACTTTCTATGAAAAAGTTACAACAGTTTAGAATAATCACAGCTATTTTGTTTGTACACATAATTTTACATAATGTTGAAAAAAAATAACAACACACAATTTAAGGATATTTTCCTCACTCCTTTGTGTTATCTAGCAGTGTCACAGGACAGAACACTAAAACGAGACTTGGGGAAGATTAACACAGATTGTGAACCGAAAGCATAGCATCTGCAGGGTTTGAGTTTGACAGGGATTAATCTGGAGTGCTGGTTTCAACCTGCACCATGAAACAAATTGGACTCCACGATAGAAGGATGAGGTCACCACCACTGATAAATGAGGAACACAAACAGGCAAGATTGTTTATATCCTTAAAAAAGGTTAGAAATTGTAATTGTTTTCACAATGTGTGTGGATTCACATCAGATTATCAAAGGAGATGCAAAATGGAAAAGTATTGATCTTATCTGCATTATTTGTAATTTTACTGACAAGAGTGTATCACTGACTCTTTCATAATGTAATTTAAAAAAAACTGAAAAACATTTAAACCACTGCAGAACTCAATTGCTTTAATTAAAGTCAACTTTCATGATTCAACCATAACATAGAGACTGGGCAAAAATGTTTGGTAAAGTATTCTGTGCACTGGCAAGAGAAAAATGTAGCTTTCTGGAATGTAAGTATCCTGTTACATCTGGTGTAATAAAGCAAACATTATTTCAAAAACGAACATACCAACAGTCAACATCGTGGTACAGACTGCTTTGCTGTAATTGATGGAACTGTGAATTCTGTTCTCTACCACAAGATTCTGAGTAAGAATTTGTATAGGGCTATGCAGCAGGACAACAGTGACGTGCAGTCAGGGGAGGCAGGTGAATAAAATCGGCACTAAAATGATAATAGAAAATATGTGTTTCATCTTATCTGTTGTATAAATTTGTTTTCTATAATATTTCAAAATTTTTATGGTCAAAATCACTGAATGTATATAACATAATAATACATTTACACAGTGCCTGCGTAGTGAGGTGGGGTGACGTGTGAGGTGAAGCAATGCTGTGTTGTGCCTCACCTCTGGTGGCGCTGTGTCACACACAGAGAATGAAGCAGGCAGTTGGAACATGCTCATTTTTGTCGCTCTTTATATCGGCAATATTCGTGTTTGATTGAACATGTACAACACATGTAGACATTCTACAGTCAGTCTTATATATTTACCAAATGTATGTGACATACTTAGTCTTTCTGATTGCGCAGTCAAAATGTGCAGGGTGAGGCAGAAAATACCGTGCCTCAATGATAGGGGTAGTGCTGACATAGACTGAGCCCAGTAGGCACAATGGGAAACAGAGACTCTTCTTCTAAGGATTGAAAAGACTAAACAGTCGGAAAAACACAAAAAACACAATCGGAATAAAAGCAATCCAGGACATCTTTCCTCCTTATCATCTCCAGTGAATCAGGCAGATTTTTAAAAATTAAGGCAAATAAAGAGGATTTTTACATGAGAGTTGCAGATATTTGTGGAACAGGACAGATGCATGCACTTCATACACAAAGGTAAGATCATACACGATTTTTACAGAGTATTAAAATGTATATTTTTTAAGCTATTACATTATCAAATAGCACGGACATGATTAAGGTCATAAATAAAAGTAGTTAAAACGACACAAATGTTCCAATTAATCAAAAAACTGAAATAGAAGCTTCTAATTTGGGTTTATTAGTTCTGATTCAAGAAGAGCCTGTGCCTCACCAATCATAAACCTCAACCCACGTCACTGCAGGACAATGATTCAAAGCACACTAGTAAGGCCACCTCTGAATAGCTCAAAACAACAAAATGAAGGTTTTGGAGTGGCCTAGTTAAAGCCTGGACTTAAATTCAATTGGAGTGTTTTGGAATAGCTTTAAACAGGCACACTAAAAAAAGAGCCTCCAATTCAGTTGAATTAAAACAGTTCTACAATACACTGTTAAGCACTAATTTGCATTTATCACAAATGCTTGATGTTGTTGCTATGAAGAGTGGCAGAACTAATTGGGTTTAGGGGTAATTACTGTTTCAGATGAAGCAAGGTTGGTTTAGATTTAAAAGTTGTTTTGTTGTTTTGTCTGTTTAGTAAAGTTATTTTGTCTGATAACAAAATTAGTTTCAGCTGAAATATTTAAGTGCAACAAAAAAAAGCAAAATAGAGAAATCTGTAGGGTGGAACTGATGATGCATCATCTTCTTGAAAAGTATCTTATTTCTGAGTGGAATATTTTAACACTACTTGAATCAAGTGGCAAGGGATTGCAGGAGGGTTAACCCCGAGAAATGGGATTCAGCCTTTTTAGGACTGATGCTTCTGCTTATAGCTTATCCAATTTGCTATTTTTTACAAAGACACAGCACCAGAAAGAAAATGGGTGAAAAAAAACAATGTCAAAAAATAAAAGATATTTAGAAAAACTGGTTAAATATTTATTAGGGCTACTTTAAAGTAAGGGTGAAAAGGGTGGAAAAAATTAAGGGTGGTTTAAAACTTTTGCCTGGTACTGAATATTGTATGTCAGTATCTCAATATAGTGACTACAAAATGTCTTGGGATTTAATGTATAGCCAAGAACCACTTAATATCATCACTACCTGGATGTGCAAAATGTGAAGAAAGACTGAGTCTGACAGGGGGAGACGGAATCTGGGCAGCCACACTGAAGAACCATGCTCACTTGACCTGTGAGGCCCCTTCCTCGGAGTTGGAATCGAAGAAGCATGAAAAATGGCTTTCTGGCACTAAGCCGCAAAACATAGTTCTGCAAAACACATCCCAACTTTTGAGGGGAAATCATGAATTATCAAGAATCTCTCCACCTGATGACTTGTTAGAGAAAATAAGATAATGAAACGGGGGTGACCTTTGGAAGAAAGAACATCTAAAGATGTAGACGTCTAAATAAATAAACAATGTAAAAACCTACAGCTTCATTTCATATCTCCCCGAAAACTGTCTGCCATGAATCTGTAGCAGTAATATGTCAGGGGGATTCAACCGGAATATAATCATCCGCTCTGAAATGTGTACTGGTGATATCACTGGTGTCTATGTAAAGATAAGGGAATCCAAGTAAAACAGAAAATACTTCTTCCTACGTGTAGAGCCATGCATACTTCAGAGAACAAGAATGATGTTCCATTGATAACCTTTTATATCTCTTTAAAGCTTGCTAGTTGGGTACAAAGGGGCATGCAACTGTGACATGGCTTCTTTCTGCAACCATAAAAGAGGTCCCTTTACAGCGCTGATGTCAATATGTGCAGATGGCAAAGTGTGCAGTGTCACAAGGCCTCTGACACGGTGGCACGAAAGGCAGAATAACATATTGCAGCAGCTGGTTGTGGGCTGTTCATCAACATTCTCCCTCTGAGGCCTGGACAGTCATTTTCATCTCCATCTATTTCTGCCTCTACTCTGAAGTCGGTCTGTTTAACTAGATTAGAACTCAGTTTAATCCCTTCAATACACCACATCCTGCATAGACATCTAGCAAACATCTATCAAAGCAGTAAAATCCCACATCGCACTGGTGTTTCTGTTAACATCATTATGTCCCATTAATTATTTCTTTTTATTTTCTTTTTAATTTTCAGAGAGCAGGCTGTCAGCCATCGTGGTTTGTTTTATTTGGATTGTGGAGATGGATACACACAAGGATTATTTTAGTGAGACGGCACCACAGCCAGAAATTAATCCCTCCATTAACTGGATTGTGTTACTACTTTTCCCCTGTGGTCCTGTTTCCTAAATAGAGGGTACTCTGGTGATGCACAGATGCCTAATGCATGCTGTGTTTAATGGTCATTAGCACTACAATGTGGAAACATAAAGGACCTCATTTATTATCAGAGGCCGAATTGCAGAATAATCTAAACTAGTGTTGCGTGAACCATTATTGGGACAGCTCGGCTAGTCGATGATTTTGATTTGCGAGAGGATCAAGGTCATGTGCAGCAATTAGCCAATTTGCTCTCTGTCTTTTAACAGCAGAGTGAGGCCGCGAGGCCTTCGGGGATTCGATGACTCTGCTCTGTAAAAGGAAAGCACTGTGCCGTCTCTTAAAACGACCCAATTCGCTGAAATCACTCACCGTGAAGTGAGTTTTCTGCCAGGCCTCAGCGGCATGCCAAAAATCAGACAAGCTCTGCAACACACTGCGTTGGTTGTCCCTACACTGATCTTAATGCCTGAGAGGGGACTGACATCTTCACCATAAGCTCATAACATTATGTTATTCCTTTTCTGACTGCTGATCAGTCAGCTCATTTTAGTTATTTCTCCAACCTTCCTTCCGAGCCCTTGACAACTCAGCGGGCTTAAGAGGGATTGATATAGACTTCACTGGTCAATAAGGGCTTTTAGGCCTGAGAAGAACTCAGCACTTTAACTTGCCTAAACTTTGACACAGAAAAAACTTTTACTGGTCATCAGATGGAAATTTGCATTTAGATCTATCATTTGAATATTACATATAAGCTACATGTTTAAAGGTTAATATGGTATATAGCTTAAGATGTTTAAAGTTTAGTTTTCTAGGAAAAGTGTTAAAAAACAGAGGTTTGAAAAACAAGTATTGCACCTTCACAACAGATGTCATCTCAAGGCACTTTACAAGAAAAGTCATTTCAAGGCCATCATACAAATATTCCAAATAGTTTAAAGTTTTAGTTAGTTTCCTATTTAAAGGAATCCTGGCAGATTGCATCGAGTTATTGACTAGCAGTTGAGCCCCATTGATGCAGACTCCAACTACAGCAATCCCTCTGCAATCCCTCATACTGAGAAAGCATGTAGCGACAGTAGAGAGGAAAAACTCCCCTTTAACAGGAAGAAACCTCCAGCAGAACCTCGCTTAGTAGGAGCGGCCATCTGCCACGACTGTCTGGGAGTTTGAGAAGACAGAGCAGAGACACTGAAAGAACAGAAGAACTAATGTAAGATTACTTTATATATTAAAGAAAGTAAAAAGTTGATAACAGGATACAGGGGATGTTCAGTTACTGGGAGCATAATCACAGTCAATGCCCCCAGTCCAACAGGTCCAACAGCTAAGCAGGACACCAGACCAGGCGTAGCTACTATAGAAAGAAAAACACTCAGAAAAACAAAGTTATCAGCCAAAATAACAGCAAATAATACAACTGGAGAAGAGTAGAACAGAAAAATAGCAGAGTTAAGAAAAGTGGTCAGTCTGTCCTCCAGCAGTCTAAGCGTATAGCAGCATAACTACAGACTTTAACTTTTTACATTAAAAAATTATCATAGAATTAAAATCATGCCTCCTTTTATTTGCTGCAGCAAGTCATGAGGGGGTACTTCTCCACCGGCTTTGCAGATTTTAGAAACTTAATTATTTTCTGATTCTTCTTTGCAAAATACCTCAGGTTCATTCATATCAGACGATGGACTGTTGAGAACAGTAATTTTAAAGTTTTGCCACAGATTCTTAGGAAAATATTGTTCTGAACCTTGATGTGGCCATTCTAAAATCTGAATATGATTTGATCTACACCCTTCAACTGCAGCTCTGGCTGTAAGTTTAGGCGTGTTGTTCAGCTTCAAAGTAATACTTGGTCACAGTCTTGTCTTTTGCCACCATTTATTGAGCTTTCGTAGATAATAGTTCTGTATTTAGCATCTATGTTTCTACCAGCTCTGACCAGCTTTTCCCATCCCTGTTGAAAAAAAGAAATTTCCACAGCATGACGCTCCCACTACTGTGTTTAACTATAGGAATGTTGTGTTCAGGGTTATATGCAGAGTTAGTAGCCTGCCATATTACCATTTTACAGGTAGATCAGAAAGGTCAACTTCAGCTCAATCTGTCTAGAGCAACTTCTTCCGCTTGTTTACAGTGTACCCAACTTGGCTTATGGCAAACTGTAAAGACGACTCATCATAGCTTTCTTCAACAGTGGCATGTTTTGTCCATCCATCCATCCATCCATCCAACCGGTCGTAGGGGCTTCCTCCCGGTGGGACGTGCCTGGAACATCTCACCAGGGAGGCATCCAGGTGGCATCCTAACCATATGCCCGAGACCTCTCAACTGACTCCTCTCGATGTGGAGGAGAAGCAGTTCTACTCTGAGCCCCTCCCGGATGACCGAGCTTCTCACTCTATCTCTAAGGGACGGCCCAGACACCCTGCAGAGGAAACTCATTTCAGCCGTCTGTATCCGTGATGTCGTTCTTTCGGTCACCACCCAGAGTTCGTGACCATAGATGAGGGTATGAACATAGTTCGACCGGTAAATTGAAAGCCTCAACTTTCGGCTCAGCTCTTTCTTCACCCAAACAAACAGGTACAGCGCCCGCATCACTGCAGACGCCTTACCAATCCGCCTATCAATCTCCTGCTCCATTTTCCCCTCATTCGTAAACAAAACTCCAGACACTTAAACTCCTCCACATGGGGAAGGATCTCGTCCACGACCCGGAGAAGGCACTCTACCCTTTTCTGGCTCAAGACCATGGTCACGGATTTGAAGGTGCTGATTGTCATCCCAGCCGCTTCACACTCTGCTGTGAACTGCTCCAGTGAAAGCTGAAGATCACGTTCAAATGAAGCCAACAGAACTACATCATCTGCAAAAAGCAGATTCCCTAATCCTGAGGCCACCGAAACGGATCCCCTCATTACCTTGGCTGTGCCTAGAAATCCTGAGTACCCCATACTCCAGGAGTACACCCCTACAGGACTCCCAGAGAGGACACGGTCGAACGCCTTCTCCAAGTCCACAAAACACATGTAGACCGGTTGAACAAACTCCCACGCACCCTCCAGGAGCCTGCTGAGGGTGTAGAGCAATTCCAGGGTTCCATGGCTGTGATAAAAACCGCATTGTTCCTCCTGAATCTGAGGTTCGACTATCCGTCGGACCCTCCTTTCCAGAACCCCCAAATAGCCCTTACCAGGGATGCTCAGAAGTGTGATCCCCTGTAGTTGGAACACACTCTGTGGTCCCCCTTTGTAAATAGGGGAACCACCACCCCGGTCTGCCAATCCAAGAGATCTGCCCCAGTTGTCCAAGCAACATTGCAGAATGTTAACCAACACAGTCCCACAACATCCAGAGCCTTAAGGAAATTGGGACGAATCTCATCCACCCCTCTCATCCAAAAGCACACCACCCCCACAGTAAACAGTGTTGGTGGCAGACCGCTCCGCCCGAGACACCAGATGGTGGACCAGAATCGACTTGAAGCCGCACAGGTGTCGTTCTCCATGGCCTCTCCAAAACTTCCACGCGCGGGTTTTTGCCTCAGTGACCATCCGTGCCGCACTCCGCTTGGCCAGCCGGTACCTATCAGCTCCTTCCGGGGTCCCACAGGCCAAAAAGACCCGATAGGACTCCTCCTTCAGCTTGACAGCATCCCTCATCGCCGCTGTCCACCAGCGGGTTTGAGGATTGTCGCCATGACAAGCACCGACCACCTTGCGGCCACAGCTCCAGTCAGCCGCTTCAACAATGGAGGCACGGAACATGGCCCACTCGGACTCAATGTCCCCTGCCCGGGACGTGTTCAAAGTTCTGCCAGAGTGGAGAGTTGAAATTCCTCCTGACAGGAGACTCTGCCAGACGTTCCCAGCAGACCCTCAAAACACGTTTGGGCCTTCCAGATCTGTCAGGCATCCTGCCCCACCATCGGAGCTGACTCACCACCAGGTAGAGGTCAGTGGACAGCTCTGCCCTTCTCCTCACTCGAGTGTCCAAAACATGCGGACGCAGATCAAATGAAAAGACAACCAAGTTGATCATCAAGCTGCGGCCTCGGGTGTCCTGGTGCCAAGAAGTCCAATACCAAAACACCGCTGAGGTTCAGATCGGGGGGGGGGGGTTTCCACATAACCACACCTCTCCAGGTCTCACTGTCATTGCCCACATGAGTGTTGAAGTGCCCCAGTAGAACAAGGGAGTCATCAAGAGAACCACTCTCCAACACCCCCTCCAAGGTCTCCAGGAAGGGCGGATAGTTTGATCTGCCATTCGGCGCAAACAGTCAGAACCCGTCCCCCCACCTATAGGCGGAGGGAGGCCACCCTCTCATACACCGGGGTAAATGGTAAATGGCCTGCATTTGTATAGTGCTTTTTCAGTCAGAGGACCACAAAGCGCTTTACACTACATGCAGTCATTTACCCATTCACGCACACATTCACACGCAGATGGTGGCAAGCTACTACATTGTAGCCACAGTTGCCCTAGGGCACACTGACAGAGGCGAGGCTGCCGGACACAGGCGCCACCGGGCCCTCTGACCACCACCAGCAGGCAACAGGGTTAAGTGTCTTGCCCAAGGACACAACGACCGAGACGGACAGAGCGGGGACTCGAACCAGCAACCGACCGATTACGGGACGAATTCCTACCACCTGAGCTGTAGGTCTAAGGAGCTCCTCCAGAGTCACCATGGGCCTCCAGGGCAGCTTCTTTGCCAGGCTTGTCAGTTTGGTTAGACAGACATATGCTAGGTGCTTGGTTTTATTGCTCCTTTTGCTGGTCTTCAAGATGCTGTTTGCTCACTAATGTTCTCCAACAAAACTGGCCTTTACAGAACAGCTATATATTGATAATGAGATAAAAATACAGGCTGGTGAAATACTTTCTAACTAACTTTACGTCCTTGCATTGGGAATTTGTTGCTCTGGATCCCATTACCTTAAGAGGGCTGAAAACAAATGTATATAACGCTTGTCAGATTTTACTGGTGAAATAAAATTATATTAAACCATGTATGCTTTTTTTTCTCCACTTCAAAATTAAGTGCCTCTTTGTGCTAGTCAAACACATAAAATCCCAATACAGTTACAAAACAGGAACATTAATTCTCATGCTGATTCTTTGGGCTGAAACAGAAAAAAAGGTTGGTAACAGTTTAAGGTAGATGTGACAAGAAGACTGAAGGGTGTTTCTAGCAGGACGACCACAGTTACTTGGAGTTCATTGAAGGTTTCTTTCAACAGATGGGAATTCAGGAATTTCAGCAGAGAATCTGTCGTGAAGACGCAGAACTTAAAAACACCAACTAACTATAAAAGACTGGCAATTGAAAAACAAGAAGAGAAACAAAGTCTGAATGGAAGGTTTTAAAGTATATGTTTAGCTTTTAAAAAGAAACAAAGATAACTTTGACCTTTTAGAAACAAAAGACAAGTTAAAGGTATTCCTCTGAGAATCTCTGTGTATGAAGTCATTCATCTGTTATCTATTAAAAGATTTTAAAGAAAGGACATCTATTTTTGAGAACTGATGAATATACAAACACTTTCCTAAAAGTTAGAATATTTATTATATTATAAATTTTTATTTATTTCCATAATTCCATTCAAAACGTTAAACTTCCAAATATTATATATTGAGGGCCCACAACTATTTCAATTTCAAGCATTCAGCTCTTCTTTGTTTTTGGGTCTGGTGGCCCTAATTTTCCTCTTTATAATACCACATAGATTCTCAATGGGGTTTAGGCCAGTCTAGCACTGGCATCAAAACAGGTTTTGGTGCTCCTGGCGGTATGGGCTGGGGCCAGGTCCTGCTGGAAGATGAAATCTGCATCTCCATACAGATCCTCAGCAGAAGGAATCATGAAGTCCTCTAAAATATTCTGGTAGACTGATGCGGGGCCTTTGGATTTAAGAAAGCAGAGTTTTACCAACACCTGCACCAGACATTGCACCCCAAATCATGACTGACTGTGGATATTTCACACTGGACCTCAACCAGCTTGGGTTCCTCACCCATCGTCCTCCAAACCCTTGGACCTTAATTCCCAAATGAAAGGCATCCTTTACTTTAATCGGAAAAGAGGACCTTGGACCACTGGCCAACAGTCCAGTCCTTCTTCTCCTTTACCCAGTCGAGACGCTTCCTACGTTGGTTCAGGCTCAGCAGTGGTTTGACCAGAGGAACCCGACAGTTTTAGAATATCTTACTGTTGTGCCACAGATAGGTAAGATTTGGCTATGAATAATTATGAATAATTGCTTAGGTCTATTGTTAATAAGATTAATAATTTTATGTAAAAATTACAGAGTTTGGGGCACCACCTGGAATTCAGGAACATCAATAGCCAAATTGTTCAGTCTCAGTTTATGTTTATCTGCCTAATAAGGCTGAGATAATTAAACAATAGATGAAGGAATAAGTTCTTGGCGTTCTTTGAACAGCAAGTTACTACACAGGTATGTGAAATAACAAACGACTTCCCAAAATACAAGATTTTATTACAAAAATAATTCAACTTTCAGCTAAAATGCTTTAATAGACAAACTCATGAAGCTAGTAACACACAACTAAACCACTAAGAAAAAGAATAATAATAATAAATCTAACACCCAAAAGCAAACAGTAAAAGTGATGAATATGCAAAGAAGTAGAAGCAATAACCAATAAATTGATCGTGATGTCCCAGTTCAGTATGAATATGTTGCTTAAAGACCAAGGCTTGTATTGAAGTTTTGGGAATTAAGCTAAATTAGTTTTAAACTAACTGTGGTTAGTTTAAAACTAATTAGCACCATTGGAATAACCACCAATTTACAATACAAAGCAAAAGTGAAGAAAAACATTATTTAGAAGTAGTAATGTTTCATTAAACCATTTGCTAAATTAGAAATTAATAATTTCATGGATCGGTCACCGCAGTGATTGATCTAATTTAGTATTTTGACCTACTAAGAAGGTGGCTTCAAAAACAACTTAAAAGATTAGTCTTGGTGTTTAAACTATCTGTTTTAAAGCCGTTTTAAATCTCTATTTTGAATATCATTAATGGCAGTCTTTGTTGTTCATGAAGCCGAGCAGTCAAAGGCGGGCCCAGTTGGTTCAGTAGAGCATGTAGCCTACAGCTAACTCACGTGGAGCTGCTTAAAGCCGCTCTGGTTAATTTATTAATAATTAAACACCAAACAAAGAAGAGAAAAACTCCTCGGAATCTCGGACTGAGTCATTCAAGTTGCAGGATATGAAACGACTTTCCATTGGAAATCTCAAAAATCACTGTTTAAACCACATGGCCTGTTTGTACCCAAACAATAAATGAAATCTTACACAAGGTAACGAATCACAGTGAAAAACAAACAACCTTTAAATCCTGTTTATCCTAAACTAATATCGCCTCTACCCAGACAGACCTTATTGAACAAATAAAGTTTTTAGGGTTGCTCCGTTGATGATCGGGTTAGCTTAGACAATGTTAGCCGGCAGGCTAACAATAACTGCGGTCGGTAAGCAGTGGGAGGCCTTATGACTGTTGGGAGCGCATGTAGCAGCCTTTAGCTGAGATGTCGTCCTCTTCGGCTTGGCTAAGCAGCGATCAGCTCCAACCTTCCTTCCCTGACAGTACCTTTTTCCGCAGCTTTCCAACACAGCATTCATCCCACATAGGCTGTTGCGGTGGGTGGAAATGGCTTCCCTCTGGATGCGGCTCTGCGGCATGCAGTAGCTTGTTAGTGGCTACCTTCCTCACGGCAGCATCTGTAATTCAGGAAGCTTTCGGTAAAGCTTTGAGGGCAGAACAGTGGGGATTATTTCATCAGTGGTTTGCAATTCACCTAATTGATCAGCAGTCTATGTCTTCCTTGGAGTGAGTTTCTCCCAGAAACTCGTGTCCTTTCTCTTCGCCAGCGAAGGAATGATTTCCCGGGGTCTCTCCTAGCATAAGCCTGGCCCAAAGCCTAAGCGGAAGAGAACATGATCCAGCAGAGAGAGCCCTTATAAAACCTTTGGTTCTCTTCTTCTCCTGTTGAAGCTAGAATGTGCATTAGCGCCACCCAATGGCTGTGTGTGTCCTAACACCACTCTTTCTAGATCTCTGCTAGATTCATGGATCAAGGAAATAAATTAACTTTTCCATGATAATCAAATTTCTTGGAAAGGGTCTGTGTCTCAAAGCATTAACACATCTCAAGTCAAATTGATTTATGAAAGTTGACCTACGACACCAAATCAAAACATTAATTCTCACAGGTTTTTGGAACAAGTAGACCTTTCTCCACTTAAGTCTTTAAATTGGAACATTATATGTGATGATTATGCTGGATCTTTTAAATAAGCTAAAATTTCTACCCACAAAAATACTCCACTTATTTAAAGTTATTAAGACATTTGTGACTGCAAATTTGTTTAAACCTGGGTTTGCAAGCCTTTTCTAATTTTAAACATGACAGATACAGATCTGTTCATAGGAAATAACCCTTCCTACAAAAAACAAAAAACTCTGAGCAGACAATTACCAACATTTAAATAAGGTATAAAGGTTGCGTTTAGGATAAATTCAGTCCTTAGTTATTTATGCAAATTACAGCTAGAGAAAATAGCTTAGTGTTCTGAATAACTGGAGCTATTTGTGTTGTGAAAGTTTCATGGAAAAAAATACCATCTGCTGAAAGGTTGTATAAATATTAGTGAAGGATAATTTTTCTCAAATTGCAGCATCACTTATTAACTTAGAAAAAAATATTCTGACATCATTCATCCCGCCAGATGAGGGTTAGTGCATTGTCAGTTGAGGTCCCAGAGCTCTCTGATAATTAAGCTATAAATAAATAGTTTAAGGTCAATTTCCTTCATCCTTTCTGTGTTTACTGTGTCTGAAGAACTGCAACCTTATGGAAAGTGCAACTTGCTGTTGGAGATTGATAGATTGCACTTCTTTGTGACAGCCTACCTCCTTCCTCCTCCACAGTGTGCAGCAACTAGAACTATTTATGCATAGTGGTAAGAACAACACGGGAAACTTGGAGGGTCAAGTCAAGGAATTTATTAGAGAAGGGTGAATATAAAGTTACTGTATGCAGGGATTCTATTCTCAGAGCAAACCACTACTAATCAATCATCTCTGTCTAAATGATACACTACACAACTTCCAAACGAGCTCATCATAGTTAGTGATGAAATCTATAAATAAAAAGGATTTAAAGGGGGAGTACAGTAGACCATAAATGTGCTTTGGTAGAAAAAAGAAAACACCATGTGGATTATTTTCATAGTAATCATTATGAGGAAGGAAACTATTCAGATCCAGATACTTCCCAGGATTTTAAACGTAGGATATTCCTAGCACTACAGGTTAACATTCAAATCGGAGGGGGAAAAAAAATCAAGAGAGGTCAAACCACCAATTTATTCAGTATAGAATGATACCTCTACTCATTCAGCTTCCATTCCGTTTTAGTGTGTTCACAAGGAGCCAGTCTGTAGCACATTAATGATATAGCTAGAATATCGACTGACACTTTTTTTTATTTGCCTCTTTTCCTCTTTTGATAAATATTAAGTCCCAGTTTTCAGAAGTAGTTTGTCACATTTTGGCTCTCACATTAAGCTACAATAAGATCAATAAATACTATTGGGTGTGTAGGTGTTCTGTGAGCCATGAAGGCCACAGTGTTAGCTGATCCACAGTAAAGGCAGTTAAATATGTACTGCAGTCCTCCTGCGGTGTCACCAAGCACACACAGCAAACAGAAGTAGATTAACACAACGTAAAAAGGGACTTTTTTTCCCCCGACTTATACCATCATGTTTTGTTGTTTTTTTCCAACTCTTAGAAGGAGTCCATGGCCTTGAATTCACTGAGGGCCTGGACAGGGGATATGTGTTTCTTCTGGGAGCCTCTTCGCACGCGTGTCTGGCATTCCTCTGGTTTCTCCCGTTTGACCAAAGGCTTCTTCTCCGGAGCCTTCATGCGCCAGGAAACCACAGGTGAGTTAACCGCAGCTGTGCCATAAACCTTCTGGTATTTGGTGGAGGCTACATAGGATGCCTTTACAGTCAGCACCACAGCATTCATGAGGTTCTTGGCTGCCTGGATCAGAGAGGTGGCACTATCCAACTACAGGAGGGTGAATAGACAAAAATGTCAAAGAGTCAATGTGTGTGAACTGAGGAAAAAGAGCAATTACTGTCTTTGCTTCAGCATCAACATTAGGATGTATAAGCTATGTGAAACACCTTTTGAGGACCATGATGCATCTAGCAATTAATCCGGATAAAAAAACAAAAAATGTCCTCACTTCATGAAAACTTATTTTAGTATTTCTGAATGAGCAGACGCAGGGGTCAGGTCTACCTCTGTCTACTTCTGTTTTGTTTGGCTGACATTTAAGGGTCGGCGGCCAGGGGGCATCCTCCTAAATCACACTGAGATGAGTCAACTGTTTCAATTTAATGAGTGTGGATTCCAGCTGGCCACCATGAAAAGGTTGAAATCTCAGCAGGACTTGCATATCTAATGGGAGGAAAAGCTATGAGAGAGTAGAGCATTTATAGAAGATCAACTAAACATGCAGGGAAATCCAAAGTATTCATAGTAAAATAAAAGTCAAGTTGAACTTTAAGTAGGCAAACAACATAAAATAAATAAGTAAATAAAATAAGGCGGCCTTATTACTTATTTTTTTCTTTTTCTTCTTCCTGCAGAGATGATGGTATGACTTGATTTAGACAGGAAAAAATGTCTGACACCAGTTTTATGAATTAGAGCACATTAAAGATAATTAGTACAAACATTTCATCTTAAGAGCAAGTTATTGAAAACTATATCCTCTTTATCAAAACCAGTCACTCTCAGATAACAGGAGATTGGGACTTTCTGCATGTCAAGAAAATTTCAGAAAGCACCAACAGGCTTCACCCAATAAACGAGACCCTCACTTCAAAATCAGCAACCTTAAGTTAAACCCAACTATGTTGTGGAGATAATCAACAAGTGTATAGTCCCAACTAGATAAAAGTTGTGTCTTTGGTCATACTGATAAAAAGTATATTTCCGTAAAAAAAAAGGGATCGAACTCCAATAATATTTAGTTTAAAAACCACAGTGGTGGTACTGTCATGACCTGGGACTGTTTTGCTCCCAATGGAATTTAAATAATAAGGTGTCAACATTTCATCTAAACATCAATCTATCATTCAGGGTGCTTAAGTACATATTAAGCAATTATGTACATTTTTATTCTTGTGCTCAAATCCTCTAACAGTTCTAGAAGAAAGGGATGTCACACTTTTCCAAGCAAAATCATCTAAAGCAGATATGAGATGTTTGGCATTTAATTCCAAATTGTGCACTAAATGTTTTTTTTATTACTTATTAGAGACATATAATGTTGAGACAAAGAAGTTCAGAGACAGCAAATATTATTTATTTATATTTTCAACTTCTTTATGTTGCATCTTTGTGCTTCCAAACATGGCATAATTAGGACTGCTAACCAGATTCTATGTATATGCAGTAATATATTACCAAAACCTACAGTATATGTGTTTAATGTGTACTTTGTGTCGTTGGATTTACACTGGTGATAATGAAACATAGACATTAAAAAACCATCTTCCTTGTGTGCGTACAGCTGCTAAACAAGGCTGTGGCGCATAACCATCATCAGATTAATCTAATTATGTTTTCACTTGAGTTAACTGTGATACCCTTAAAAGTAAGATTTCATACACTTATTATTAATGAATTAACTTTGACTGCACCACTAATAATGATTACAAAACCGGCTGGAAATGTTGTTTATTTGACATAAAGTTCAATTGTGAAATGATGATATTGTTTTTTAAGGTAATAATAGAGTTCAATCCGTCAATAAATCATAGAAGACATCAAAAGCACAAATAAGAAAAGACTGAGGTGTATTTCGCATAATACTTTTTTTTTGCATAAGCTCGATTGTGACCTTAAACAACACGGTTTAAATAGTGCATTGTTGTGTGTAAATAGGGACCTAAATGGAATAAATCTAGTGGTTGAGTAATAAAAATCCGTATGGAACTTCAGGGTTGGTGGAGAAGAAAATTAGCTGTTTTCAATTGACACACTTACCCCAGAAACAATGAGCTCTCCACCCAGATTCTGTACCTCTGCCTTCACCTTGCTGCAGATGTTGAGCTGATGACAGTACAAGGCAATTCTCTGCAGGTAGGCCAGCAGATCCTGCTTGCAGGCAGAATCAGGGCACTAAATTGTGAATGGGAAGAAAAAAAATAGTTTAAAATTATGAATGTGAAATAAAAAGGGCTTCAGGTTTTTATTGCCTAACAGCAAAATATAGGATTCACACTTAAAACACACCTGTTTGTCATAAGTCGTATTGCTAAAAATCGTTCACAGTGTATTTTGTACAGGACTAACAAATGTATCAATACCCCTTGAAACTTTTCAAATTCTGTTACAATAAAACCCAAAATCTTAATGTTCTTTGTTCTTCATGTTCTTTGTAATGAAATTGAAATTCATGCAGGGTTTCCAAATGTTTTTCTAAATAATAAACTTTAAAGTGTGGCATGATTTCTGACACTCTATGTCAGTGATTGAGGGTGTTTAATAACTTAAGCCTGATTTTACCGTCTCGACAACTTTATCACTGACCTGGTTGCAATGTTTTTTGGTCTTGATACTATTTTACCACTAATCTTCTCCAAAAATGCCCAAAAGGCTCTTTCAGAACAGCTTATGTACACTGAGCTTACTCACAGGTAGGCTTTTTTTTTTTCAGGAGTAACAGGAGTAAATGGAGATAATTTTCATATCCAGTGTTTTGTAAAAATATCTAGAAAACTGTGTATCATTTTTCTTTCACTTCACAGTGATGCACTACCCTGTATTGGTTCATCAAATAAAATCTTAATGATTACAAAGTTTGTGGTAGTAAAAAGCCAAAAAGATTAAAGGGGTATGGAAACCTTTGTAAGGCACATAATCAGTAGATGTCTTTTATAAAATAAAACACAAAATACTTAGCACACATTGATCATTCAATTATTTAAAGTGAGAAGGAAAAGTGTAGTGATGTAAATAATAGATCTGCATCCATACAATAAAACCTATTAGTTGAATCTTGACTGAAAGCAAAATTCTTTTTAATGGTAAAATGTGAGACAGATAGAACACTGCTGAAAATATTAAATACTCTCAAACCACTCAGACACAAAATTGGCAGGAAGAAAGGTCAGTGGCTTCAGTACACTGTTGCAAAAATTTCTCTGTCTATTAAATAACAATTGCATAAATCTAAAAGGTAGACCCCCCCCCCCCCTCAGCCAAATTGGATTGGTATATGAGAGTTGTTGGTGACTGAGGTTTGGGTTTCTTTAGTGCAGAGTGAGAGGGGAAACAGGAGGCTTCACATATTTTGGGATGCAAATTATGCACAGGGCATCAGCTTGAGACCTAAATCCTTCTTACCCCATACTCTTTTGTGCTCTTCCCTTTAAAAGAATCAGAAGTCCTGACCTGGGCCCTCATTCATCAACAGTACTTACACACAGATCTCTGCGTATTTCGTGCGTATGAACAATTCTATGAATTGTGTGGTATTTATCAATTTGTACTTGTGCGTAGAAATGTTCCTAAATGTTAAGTACAGCTCTGATCATGTTTTCACGCACAGCCTCTAGTGCTAAACCAGGGGAATTACAACACTGAAACAGTTTTACTTTGACGGAATATCAGTTTATCATCTCTGCCAAGGAGCTCGTGTTGGCATCTGTCTGTCTTTTAGCAAAATAACTAAAAAAGTTATGGATTTGGATAAAACTTTCAGAAATTTTCCAAGGAATCACAGATTACATTTTAGGGTCAGTCATGCATGGATATCCTGTGAATCGCAATCTGGGGGGGGGGGGGGGAGGTGGAGTTAGTGCGCAAAGTTCAGTGCTCTCCATGGTGCTTTTTTTCACTTGTCACATCAAGCCCTACAGTTTAATAGGATGTTTGACACTTACAGATAAAAGGTTTACAAACTGTACAGTGGAAAGTGGATGGTTCTGCTATGGGTGCAGCATGCTGTCAGTGTGTACTGGTGCAATCCAAGGCAGTGTCTCATATTACACCGACCACACGCGTGTCAGACGTGGTGATCTGCGCACCCCCAGTAGAAGATCTGGCCCAGCTGTGTGCAGATGGACGTTTTACATTCAGTTTGATATCCGACCATTCCCCCCTTTTATTTTCAACAGGAACCTCTCCAATGTCTCAGCCACATTTACTGCCTCAATTTCTCTCAGGCGGTATTCTTTTTTTAACTGATTACTAATGAGAAGACAGACCCAAACAGCTATGTTCGGGAACAATTTAATTTAATTTGTTCGAAGAAGTTAAGTATTTCCGCAGAAGTAAATAACAGCAAAATGAAACAATTCTTTGCCAAATTTTTTTAAATGTCTGCATGAGGAATATAACTGCTGCATGCTGGAGGGTGGGAGACATGAAACTGAGGAACCGCTGATAACAGAGGGCAAAAACTATCAGCGTTTAAATAAAATTTACGCTAACTATGACAATTTTCAAAAAGTCTGCTCATCAAGACTTTTTTTCCCCTCACTTATGTTTCACCTCAATCTCGGTGTCACTGAAATTCCTTTTTTTCGGCCATTATTTTCGTGAAGAACGCAAGGATTTAATGCATGTCAGAGGGCGTTTCTGTAAGCAAATGACTCTAAAGGGCACAAGCACCTAAGTACGCACATGTGGGATTTATCAACAGATGATTGCGGAGGAACGTGCGTACGAGTGGCCACCGCATGTTTTATAAATTTGACTTCTGACTGTTCGTACAAACATTCTAAATTTCATTCTTAGGATAAAATATAGGACAGTTTCTACGAACGCTTGATAAATGAAGGCCCTGGTCCTTTTGTCCTTTGTGCTACTTCAGCAGCAAAAAAGACTACTCATACAGTGCAGCAAATGGACCAGCATGGTGTACAAGGACAGCCTCATTGGTTGTCCCAGTATCACACAGTTTGCCCTCATAATTCCATCTGGAGACCTTCCAGAAGCCAGCCATGGCCCACTAAGCTCTCAGTGGGTAAAGAACTCTGCATCAGCTGCTTAGGCCTCATTTTGTAGAAACACCTTTTTTTAAAGCATTATTATTAACCAGTCCTAACTACATTGTGAAATGCACAACTCATTTACTTGACTTCTGGGCTGCGTTAGAGGAAGGTGGCAAATTAAACATCTCTAATAGGAGCATACTGTACCTCCCTGAGGACTTGAGAAAGTCTTTGCCACCCAGATACTTTCTTTCCCTCTGACAAAAACCCTTTCATGCTAAGACAAACAGTATTGACTGACTGGAGGTACTTTTCCCTGATGGTTAGAAATACAGAGTAAAACCGTTTTTCTGTTGTGTGGTGAAATATTGTTTCCTCAGCCCACAAATGTACACTCATTGACCATTTTATTAGGTACACCTGTTCAATTGTTTAACAGTAATAGCGAATCAGTCAATTACATAGGAGAAATGTAATGCATTTAGGCATCTAGACATGATGGAGACAAGGTGCTGAAGTTGAAATTGAATGGGAAAGAAATGGGATGGAATGTGGCATGGTTGTTGTTAGCTGGACTGGTCTAAGTGTTATAGAAAATGCTTATCCTCTGGGATTCACACAGACAGCAATAAGTTGGGTGTCTTACAGAGGATGGTCTTAAAAAAATAACTATTTTGTTGGCACCAACTATGAGGATGTAAACAGCTTGTTGATGTCAGAGGTCAGAAGAGATTTGGCAAACTGGATGATACAAAGGTAGCAGTAACTCAATTAACCACTTATTGTAACCAAGGTAAGCACTTATTTTTGAATGAACAGCACGTCAACATAAAGCAGTAAAAGACCATACCAGATGCCACTCCTGCTAGCTAAGAACAAGAAACTTATGCTATAATTCACACAGCTTTGAGCTAGTATGAAAGGTAGAATGCCTGGTAACATTAATATTATAGTTGGTTAGTACAGGGAAGGTACAGCTACCATACAATACCATACCATTTATTTGATACGGCATCGCAGCTGACCAATGCCCTGCACAGTTTGGACATGAAACTAGAAACAAACAAGAAACAAAAACACCAAAAGGAGACCAGAACACATACAACAATCTATACAAACGATAGCGGGGCGCAACTGCCAGTTAATGACTCGATAAAATCTGCTGGGACTCCTTAAATAAAACACAAACTAAAACTTTAAACTTATTTGAATGTTTGTATGATTGTATTGAAATTTCTTTTCTTATAAAGTGCCTTGAGATGACATCCGTTGTGAATCGGTGCTATATAAATAAACTGAATTGATTGATTAAATATAAGCAAGGTAAGAACAATAAACTGTACATATTAAGAAAAATATGACAGCAACTAATAATTAAAAGCAAGGGTATAAAAGTAAGTATTTAAACAGGACTTAAAAACTGTAAGCGATGAAGATATTCTAGTGTGCAATGAAAGCTCGTTCCAGAGTTTTGGGGCACAGACAGAAAAAGCTTGTTCGCCATGGGTTTTGAAACGGAGTCTTGGTATTTGTAGTAGGTGTTGGTCAGCAGAGCGAAAGAACCTGCCTGGTTTATATGGGGAAAGCAGGTCTGAGAGGTAAGTAGGGACCAAACCATTCAGAGCCTTAAAAAAGCATTGAAATGTTACACATATGACTGGTTTATCTGACATCCTTCTTAATGAAGCAAAACTTTCTCTAAGACAAATACCCAGTACAAGCTTTAAAAAAGAATACAATGCCAACGTCGTCTAGAGATATGTTGATTAACATGCAAACGACAGCAAAGCTTTTAGCTTGATAGTCAATTTATTTTACTCCATTTCTTCAGACATAGGTCAAAAATAGACTAATTTGCATTAACTGAAAAGCTTGCGACCTATACCTCAGATGTGCATAAGCATGGGCAATTTACCAGTTTGTGTTTTTTTTATGTTTTTGAAAAGATAGGTACATAATTTCAGCTGCTCCATTGTTAAAATAAGTGTTTTAATATTCTAATAAAAAAACAATACATATATTACATATATACAAGGATAATGCGCAAAGTCATAAAGCTCAAGTCCTCTCAAACTGATTTTCAGATCATTATCAATCCACTTTTAGGATGTGGTGAAATGAAAGATGTGCAGCCAATAATTCTTTACAAAATGTATGACGCCATTATATTATTGGTTAAATATATTGCACAAAACGTAGGTGGTTCTAAAGGCAAAAGCGGTTTCAACCCAGGAACACCAAGATGCACCTGATAAAGTTGCTGGTGAGTGTGTAATAAAAAAAATCACTGTGGTTTAAGAGAGTGGGCCCTTGTAAAGTCTGTAAATCAGACCAAAGCTGCCACTGGCACCCAGTTAAGTGACACTGAGCTGAAGCTGCTAACTCATTCAGGAGCCGGTGAGAAGCGGAGTGCTGATGAGGTAGGGGTCTTGGGGGGAGATGTGCATTATTGCTTCATTGCCACTTCTGGCTAGCATCACTACTAACAACACTTCTGGCCCAGGCGCACACAAACAGGCACAGCAATGCCTAAGGTAAGTTTGATGCAGACATGACACGATTGTTTGCCACTGTATGGCTGACTAATAGTCCGCTGATATCACTGATTCCCTGTTGATGTAAATAAATTGTCTGGCCTATTACTTTGCTGCGCTCAATGAAGCTCTTACATTTCCCTTCTTGTCTGACACAGTAAAACAGAATTCATTACTGACTAGTCAAAAAAACACTTCTTGTTCTACCGCCTGACTTGGTTCGACCCCCCCAAAAAATTCTTCCTGACCTTAAAAGCTTTTGTGGCTCCTGTTCTCTAAAATAAATGATTATCTTTTGTTTTTGCCCAAATAAAAAAAATGAATTAGTAATTAAAGACAAAAGCAAAATGTTAAAGTGTTCCGGCTCATACTAAGGAATGGCTTTTTCTCAAAGTTTTCACTTTTTAAGCTGCATTCATTAAAAAGTGAAGAATGTTTCTTATCTTTGTTTAGGGGTTTTTGTGGGTTGCATCTCATACAATAAATATCCAATGAAAGAAAAATACAAGAAAGACATCTAAAAAGAATGATGAATGACATTTGGACAGCACAATGATAGACACACACAGTTACTCACAGCGATACATACCCTCTAATGGAATGTGTTATGTAAAAGAAAGCAGGCCTTTTTTTCATTTTTAAGTTTTTATGTACAAAGACAAGCCCCTGGTTCTTAGGAGGGCTTAATATTAAGTAACTTTAGCCTCATTTAAACAGTAACACTTTTGATATTCCTTTGTATCAGCATTTTTTATTTAGGAAAGTTTACGTAAAAGGCAAAGCAGAAGCAGCGTGTGAACAACTAAATATGCCCTTACTGTTTAAAAATAATAATTAAAAGCAACCAGTTGTAACTAATCAAAAGCACTTAAATAACTGATTCTCAGCAGGTTCAAATCAATATTATGAAAAGCAATTATTTCTGCTTATCAATCTGAGACGCAGTAATAAAGTCATTTCAACACAATGAGGAGTACATTCTTCTACAGCAATAAATATGCGAGAAACAACAGGACATTTACATTGCTAATAATGTGGTTTGTGGAAGAAAAAAAGACATAAACGGTTTCTCAGTTTCTTCTACTGACCAGAAGACTAGAAATCTTGTGATAAAGTTTTATGCTTGTTTAGCCTGTCTTTGTTGGAGGCTCTCCTCATTACAGACAGTGTGGTATGAAGGGATGTAATTACACACTATATATAGCATGTTAAATAACTGTATTTATTTCAGATCCACATTACATATTTACAATACATGTCAATAACATTAACAAATCAATTAACACTGGTGTAAGCAAATCTAATACTGACAACTTTTTGTTAGATTGCGAAACGTAATTGTGACACACACTCTAAACCAGAAGGTGGCGATAATGCATGCCAACTACCATGGCAAACTGAGAAGAAACCGTTTATATCTTATTTTTTAATTATTATTATTCCACAAACCACATTATGCTTTCTGTACACCTAGAGACTTTGAAACGATTTAGAAAAGTCTCTTAAAGATTATCAGCTCACATCTAATGAGTTGGGTTAACAGTTTTTTAGTCTCAGACTAAAGATTTCATAAACACTGAATCTGGTTGGGACACTATTTAAGACTACACCAAGGCTATTTTAGCTTCCCGCAAAATTCCTCCCAATATGCTCAGCATTATACAGTTTCTTTAAGTGCGAATGTTGTAGCATTCTTTGCAAAGATTAATGTTATGTCAAATAAAGACTTGCATTCAAAGTGGGTACTGTATCATCAAGTAACTGGTTAACTCATCTTTTTAATGGAAGGTGTTTATGCTGTACCACTTGCTCCATGCAGATGCACAGATAGCATGTTTGATTCTAAAGACTACAGAAAGACTGTCATAAATCGGGTCCCCAACTGCAGAAGATCACTTTCCACAAACCACATTAGAAGCAAAGAAAATGTTGATCCCACTGTCTCGCCTCGGACAGTCGGAGTTTCCCTCCTGCCTCGTTCATGCAAACATATGGGGGGCTGAAGCCCCGCCCCTCATGTGCGTGCACACACAAGCGTCAAAACAGTATCACCTGAATGAAGCTGAAAAAAATGATGGCATTGAAAAAACGATTGGCATTGAAAAAACGATTAGCATTGTAAAAAAAGATTGGCATTGTAAAAAAGGATTGGCATTTAAAAAAAATTGTTCACTTTCAATACAAAAATTTTCACTAAATTTATTTCCGATTCAAAATTAATATTTTCAGTTACAATAATATTTTTCAATGTCAATTTTTATTTTCAATGCCAATATTTATTTTCAGTTTCATTTCAAGGTGATACTGTTCTGATCCCATACCTATTTCCTTTCTGTGGCTACTGCTAGCAAAGGGGGTGGGACAACAGTATGACGTGCAGCATGTTAGAGACCTCTTGACACGAAGATGACATTTTTAAACATAACATAAAATAAAGAACTCTGAACCCAATGGACTATGTCAAAGTCATAAACACACCTTGCATAATCCTACTGAGAGCAAATAACCGTTGTGGTGACTAGCATTTTAGTACTGTATCACTGCGCACTGAACAAGCCGAAAACCGGAAGTGACGTTAGCGAGAGAACGCATTCTGTTTGTTGGCACATTTGACAGCGGCTTTTCAGCTGTGACTGGGACCGCTATTTTCTATTTTTGACAAAGAAAAGTGATCGCAATGCCTTCGCGTTGTGTTGGGGGATTTTGCTCAAATACACACAAGGACTGTGTCCGTTTATTTAAGTTTCCCAAAGACCCAGAGTTACTGTCTAAGTGGGTGAAACAGGTTAGACGCACCCGTGAGTAGTGGGCTCCCTCCTCCTCCTCTCTTCTCTACCCTAACCCTTCTCCTACCAGCGCAGATCTAACATCCACTTGTGCTCCCAGCACAATTTCCACATAATCAGTATCTGAACGGACTATTATTTAATGACTCCATTGCACTTTCTCATACAGTCATGATTTCTTTCTGCGCAGATGCTGCAGCATTCTTTGCAGTGGATACGTCAAGGTTTTAGTCCGTATGCAAACACGTTCAGAGCAGAGTCCTGCAGTGCCGCTGGTTCCCGTTTCAAGATGGAAAAATACATCAATAAAATTTCATGGCTCTAACTGAAGTTTCTTTACTGCAGGTTAAAAATATTAATTTAATACTTTTGTTTGATTTACGACTCCTAAAGAGAATCGTGTTGATATATTGTGTTTGTGGAGAGAACATGCCAGTATATTCCCCCAGCTTTGCGCTGCCAGCAGAATGTTCCCTCTATCCTGCGCTGCCAGAGAGATTTTTCTGCGACTGAATTTGTGATTCAGGAACGGAGAGCGCAGATAAAGTCAGGGACTGTGGACAATATTTTGTTTCTGCACAGAGATCTCTGCATTAAATTAATTTCAGATTACAATGTTTCAAAGAATTTAAAGGGACAGGATTCATTGTAATATAATTTACAATCACTTGGGGATTGTTTTATTTTCTGTCTTTGATCGTTTTTTTAAAACTGTAGCCTAATGGAAAAATGTAAAGGCCGTTGAAAAGGCAGAGAAAATGACGCAGGACATCACACAAAAGTTCACTTTCTGACGGGCGGCTCAACCTCTCCACTACTCCATCAGGTAGCGAGTGCGTTCACAAAAAGGAATAGGAATACCATCTGAAGAGTGTTTGTGTGATGAGCTTTTGCCATCAATTTATTATGACGGAATCTCTATTCATCAGTCAGTACAGTAATCAGAAACACCTGTGGACCCAAACTAACAGACGTCCTTCATTGTGAAAGTTTACAATTTACGCCACTGACCACTTGATGCAGATGCAGAGTCATTTTCAACTTTACGCACAGAGTTTAGGAAACTGAATCAATCAAAAACGATTCTTATGAGAGTATCTGAGCATCATCATCGCAGACCTGGACACCGTACTCAATGCAACGCTATTTCCTCTAGCTGAGGCAATAAGAAAGTTGAGAAAGAAGTGGCGCTTGTTATTCCAGTGTGCGACCGGAGCAGATTCAGCCTCCCTTATGCACAAGCAGGTGCGCAATTCACGTCCATAGACCATGAGAAACTTGTGAGACTGCACGTAAAATGTTCATATTTAGTACATGTTTTCATCTGCTCCATGTGTGATGGCACGATGGAGATTCTTTGTTCAGATCGTTCGGGCTGAATATTAACTAAAATGAATGAAGAATTAAATAATATCGAATATGTTTCAGACTTTTTTCAAAATTAAAAAAACACTGTCAAAGACAGAAAATAACGGGATCCCTGATTAAATGTAAATTATAGTAGAATTAATAATTTCTCTTTTATTGCTTTGGAATATTCCACCCGCCCCATTGCAGGACTCTGAACTGTTAAAGTTTCCCCGCACAGAACAACAGCAAGGGTTGTAAAGGGAACGCGTTTTATTACTGCGCATATAGCCTATAGCCGACGGCTGAATAATTATAGGCTATATGAATAATCAATAATTGTCCCCAGCAGTTTTAAAAACAAACTGACGCCCTTGTCCAGAAGAGACAGGTACATATTCAAAGCAGTTTTGCTATAATTATGAATAATTCAAACTCTATTTAGTGAGTCTGACAAAGAAATTAAATAAACGTGTTTCACCTGAAACTAATTTGGTACGATAATCATAAGGAAGAATTGTAATGAAGTAAGTCTTAGGCATACTTGCTTTGTTGTTTGCCTTGAATGTCTGCCTACAATATGATTTTATTTTCCCGATATCAATCTCAGACCTTATAAATAAGTACGTCTGGATACGTTTATTATTTTTAGTTTGAAAACTGATTTACCGTATTTACATTATGTAGGCAAATGTTTATTTTTCAGGTCACTACTAAAATCCCTACACGTTAATATTATTATGCTCATTTATATAATTTTGTTAATTATTTTAAAAAAAAGAATCCACGATTAAAAGTTATTTCTAATCCTTACCAACCTGTGTTTCCCTGACGTCACTTCTCCCGATAGCTTCTCTGACCCACTTTCTTCTATCCATCTCAGTCGTTGTGTACGGCTCGTACCTGTACGGTTCTATGCCTCTAGAAGCACCAGAACCGGCTGCATTTTCCACCTCTAAAACCATCTCAAGGCTAAAACTGGAGGAAGAATCTTCAGAGCCTTCAAATATGAGCGCCTCCATCAAACGTTGTTCATAACTTCATGACATAAGCTATATAAAGACTCTCAGTATTATGACGTGCTGATATTTCTGAGCTTGGAGACTTTGACTTAGCAGAAGCCCTGTTCATTACCAAATGCATCTTGCTCTAAATCTAAATCTGCTAACAACCAGTAATACTGTACCTGTTAAACTGTGCTTTGTGTGTTTACCAAAAGATCTTTCTTTTGCACAGTACATAACGTCACACTAGGTTTCCCTGGTTTCAGCAAGCCATAAGTACTTTGCATGTGTTGTTCTGCCTTCAATGTGACAAATGATGAAAAACCTTTATGTGTAGCTTTCTTCTGTTTAGTCAGCTAAAAAATTAATTTTCCTGACACTTCAAAGAAATGTCTTAATTGTATTCAAAGTTCAAGCTGAGCACTAAATAAAATGATGCTTAAATGAAAATAAAATAGAAACAAGAAATGTGATTAAACATCCAAGTAAAAGAGTAAGACTGATCACACCAACATCTTCAATCCGACAACTGTTTATCTGCCTTGCATTTCACCTTTTTGGAAGGTGATTTTGGTAAATAGCGCTCCAGTTTCAACTTTTTAGTATAGCATGCAGTTTGCTCTTCAGTAAACATAAACGGTCAAGGATCTTTTGAAACTGCTGCATCAGCATTGTATAACACACATCAACTATGTTATAAAGTTTACACAAGTTCTACTCAAATAATTTTACTTATTTTCATGTTTCGTTTTGCAATCATTCTGGATGCACCAATACAGATTCAATGTCCTCGGCATGCTGCATATTAAGTGGCTCCAACTGTCAAAGGTCTGACCTACATTTCTTTTTAATTCATCAAATATTTATTTGAGCACTTGCTGGCATATAATGCATAGGCAATTAGACATTCACCACCAGGATATCAATTCTTTAAAATGATGTCACGGCCAATTGATGTAACCTGCCCTGCCATAGTATAGTATTCATCCCAATACACATGCACAATACAAACATGTTCACATCAAAGCGTCCCACAATGAGATAACAGCAGTTTATGTTCCACAAAAATAATTTCTTTATGCAAAGATCCAGCTAAAATAGGTTTTTTGATATAACAACAAACATGTCAAGACAAGATAATGTGTGACAAGATGTTTGATATCAGTCATTTTTTTTGTCAACAAGTAAAGCACTAATGTTCATCAACAAAGAATATTTGCACAGTAATCAGTTAAACCACTTACACTGTCCTTCTTTCATTACTTTTAGATAGCTCTCTAAACAGCTTTAATATGGAAATGATTATATACATATATAATAATGTATAATATATAATATATAAATAAATAGTATAAATATAAAATTAGCTAATTGCTGAATGGGTTGAAAACTGAACAAAAGATTTGCTATAACATGTTTCATTAAAAATGTTTAAATTATGTTTAATATTAAAATAAATAATAGAAAAACTGACAGCACAGGAAGTGGTTGTTGCCTGATTGTCACTCTCCAACTTTCCATAGACTCTACCACAACCTGTTGTATAGGACAACAGGGGGTTACTGAATGCTTTGAGTTCCAAAGTGGTATGAATCAAACTCTTTGGCCTACATATTAATCAGCTGGATGGTACCCACTGAGATTGTAGAAGATAAAATTTCACAAAGCTTTGCCACCATTGTTGAAGCAGACAAGGAGGGAATAAATGTAATTTCAGAAAACAGTGCTTCACTCTTCCAAATGAATTTTAGAAACATCCAGCATTTCTGCCAAAGAAGACATACGTTGTTTGAAAGCGAAAGCTGATGAGGACTTTTTGTGTTGGGTTTTCTTTTCCTTAAAGCACACTATGTAGTTTTTCAACTTTCATAATATATTTCCTAGACCCTTGTGATGGTACATCGACTTACAATAGGTTGAATGACACGCATGCCATAGCCTGACGGGGTCTGTATCGCTTTTACTGTCACTACGTAACTTCGGGGTGCGGGTAGTAACCTGTGCACAAAAAGAACTACAAAATTTGAGTGCTGCTTTACGGCATACCTCACTTCCACCCCCCACGTGAGCCAAACAAGCGTTTGCTGGCTGCTACCGCTTGTGAATGTTTTTGCAATGGCTGAAGCAGCAAAAAAAACTAAAAAGGCTATGTTTTGTCAGAGGAGACTAGGAAGCGAAAAGGGAGAGTGACAAACTCAAGAATTAGCTTATCCATTATGTGAAACAGTAGCCAATAGGCTGATATAATGACGCTGGCTTTTAAACGTGAACTACACAATCTTTTGGCGTTTGAAGAAAAACAAACAAACATGAAATTGTATTCATATGTGTTCCGGCGTAGAGCTGTCAGCCATATAAAATAGAAATTAGACCGTAACACGTTATAACGTGATAGTTTATTGTAAAAACATGAAGACAATGTGAAACTATCACGTTATAACGTGTTAGTTTCTAGGGATGAGCAAGTACAGCATTATCTGTATCTGTATCTGTTAACCATATGAATTATCTGTATCCGTATCTGTACTCTGACTGGGCGGGACCTAACCCGGAAGTGGGCGGGGTTTAACCAGGAAGTCGGTCGAGTTGTCTTAAAATGGGCGGTGCTTTAACCGGTATGTCATTTTAAACATGCAATTGATATGGGTTGATCAGAAATTGTTATATTTATTGCTGATTAAAAAACTATTTGCATGACAACATCAGCATTGAACTTCAGATCAATGGTTTTGATCACGATAACAAACGAACTATTTACAGAACAAGTTTTGGAACAATGAATACAACACATGCAGTTGCAATCATGAAGTGAATGTAATGAACTAGAGTTTTCATCTCAACATTACTTTCTTTTTTTAACTTTTAACTTTTTTATGATCAGTGTGAAAAAAAAAAAATTGGGTTCTTTGGGTGTGTGTCTGTGTGTGTAGCTTAATTTGTAGCCTAATTTGATTCATACCTTTTTTTTTTATAAGATACAGCAAGAAAGTGTCACTCAGTGTGTGAAGTAAAAAAACTGGTTAGAACCAGCTGATGGTAAAAAAAAAACAAAAAAAACAGATGTCCGGCAGAGAGAGAGAGTACGTGTGTAGCCAATTAATCTGTAATATGGTTTTATACCACTA
The DNA here is from genome assembly GCA_963556495.2 of Valencia hispanica. Lineage (NCBI taxonomy): Eukaryota > Metazoa > Chordata > Actinopteri > Cyprinodontiformes > Valenciidae > Valencia > Valencia hispanica. The sequence continues at coordinate 36,821,344 of OY747703.1, forward strand.
CTTCCTTTTTTTTAATGCGCTGTTCGCTTCTCTTCTTTTCTCTTCTCAGTGTTGTGTGTGTGTGTGTGTGTGTGAGTGAGTGAGCGTGTAGTAGATCGGCGCTGTGACCAGAACGCAGACACAGTCAGCTACGCAATGAGAATTTTTCTTCAATCCGAGCACAGATATTGACTGTTATTACTAGTATGATACTCGTACTCGGCAAAAGTGCTTTATCTGTACCGGATACTCGTTTCAGCCGGCTCAACTCTAATAGTTTCACGTTATAACGTGAACCTTCGAATTACTGTCTTGTCACTTTCAAGGGATTCAGCACCCCTGAAGCTTACCGTCCAAACTACTAAAACATATCCAGCTCAGAACAAATGCAAGTTGTCAAAGAGAAAGAGCTGTCGTTAATAGATGTGGCTGGGGGTTCCTGGCTGGCAGCTGGGCTACTCAGTCGAGCCAAACCGTCAGAGTTGACACAGTCAGATGTAGGCAGTTAGAGGCTGGACAAATCTTTGTCAACACCAGCTTAAGCAGACTCTCGGCAGATCCTGCTCAGAAAAATTCAACAGGCTGAGGAGGTCCCATACCAGTGAGCTGTTTCGTTCTGGTTCTGGGTGAGGCAGCAGCGCAGACAAGACAGACCATCTGCATAGTGTAGCAAGAGATTAAGTAGTGGTATTATTGGGCAATCTAGCACTTCCACAAATTCTGTCGCAGTGGTTTATATGCACTGTATATGGAATACTAGTTTAGTAGGACTAGATGTCCCAAAAATTCATGGCAGCTTTGCTTTACTCGAGATCAAATTGTGTTGCCATTGTTTAAATGTATTGGAAAGCATCACTGAAATGTTATTTCCTTAAAATTACAGATTGTTCTACACTATTGAAATACAAACCAGATGTAGAATGAAGCAGAGAAAAAGGGGGAAAAATACATTGTGGGAGTGAAAGTTTCCTAAAGCCTTTTTTTCAAAGTCAAGCACAATATTGAAAGAGCTTGTTGTCCTCTCATCATTCTATGCTGAAATGTATTCAGGTTCAATAGGACTGACAAGGTTTATTACTTAGAGGGGCTATATAGAGTAGCGGAAATATCTTTCAACAAAATGTCAAGCTGCAATGCTCTCAACAAGCCTACCTACAAGAATGTGTAAATGCAAAATACTTGTTTTCTTTATGCACCTCAAGGAATCATTGTTATCTGCTTGCGTTACAATTTTTTAATAATGTGATATAGATTAAAACTTTGAATTTCTTTAGGTTTAATAACCTTTTTTTTTTCTGCTTGTCATGGTGAGCACATGTCAAGAGAATGTCTCAGATAGTAAACACCTGCTGAAAATAAAACTCCCTCAAATTCTACTTCTTTTCCGGCAGAAAGCTTTAATGTCTCTAGAAGTGCAGCAGAAGGCTTTGCATATTCAGTACGGACTGCTCTAAGAACTGTTAAAGTGAGAATCAAAAATGGCAAGCCACCTGCCCTCTTTATTACAGCAAACTGTTCATTTCCGACACAGGTTCTTCAAGTGATTTGCCTCATGGCGGGCAGTATTCCCTCCCACTCAAGCCTTGTTAAACACTGATTGTCATTTGGCAGTCCACAAGGCAACAAGTGAATACACACACAAACAAAATAGTTGACGGCTCTTAGTCCTGTTTGCTGCAAAGTGTGGGCTAAACAACATGTGTGACCTCAAGTAGAAACAAATGTGGTTATATCCAAGACATACAGAAAAACATCTCCCTGTTGGTGCTCATTAATACATAGTGGGGAGTGTAGCAAAGCAGCATTCAGAGTCATATTCTGTATTTCAATATGTTCAGGATGGTGTGACTGGAGCTAGACAGTGTCAGCAAAGACTGCTGCTGCCTCCTGGTCCACTGAATGCTTGCATACTCTACAGCCCCAAGAACTAACAGACATTCTGCAGTATGCCAGCAGCTGAAGACTTGTTGGTATATTTCTGGTAAGTCACATACTGTCACAATAACAGAGGGAAAACAAAACGTGAAGATACTGGTGTAATAAAATCATGTATTCCAACACATTTAGAGACTGTTTATCTTTTTTTGCCTGTCTAATCCAACTGTTCGCAACACATCTAAAACCAAGCAGTGGTTACATAAACGCAGATCTTATTTTTTCTCGTTTTTTTCTTTTTTCTTTTTCTCTCAATTTCTTTCTCTTTTCCTCTTTCTTATTTTTTCTCTTTTCTTTTTTTATTATATTCTACTCTATGTTAGCTTATGATGTCTCGATTGCAATTGATCCATTCCAGGAAAGTGGAGCTTCCTCACATCACATGTCTAGGAGAGAAGCACCTGTTCCAGGCAGCTTTGATGAGCATGTTTACCTTAACGTGATTGGTGTGCCACGCGGGGTCCCAGATTAATTTAAAGCTAGGAATCAGATTCTAGCAGGGGTTGAGTCAATTTTATTGTGGCCTACTATTAATAAAAATGTGGATTGGATTAATTACCTGTTTATAATCAGCAGAGGTTCATTAATTACTCACACAACGTGTTGCAGGGCGTGGCTGAGCAGCTCCATGCAACCTCCCTAGTGGCATGGGAAAACCGGATGGCTATCGACATGATAGCAGCAGAAAGGGGAGGAGCCTGTGCGATGCTGGGGGGAAGGTGTTGCACCTATATCCCCGGAAACACAGATACCAATGGTAGTGTATCAAGAGCCCTAGAAGGCCTGAGAGTCATGAAAGAGGGCCTTGCTAAGAATGTTGGTGTAAACAATAATCTAGGAGGTCTGAGCGATTGGTTGGATTCTGTATTGTGTGATGTATTGGAAATCACTAGCTATTTCTGTGCTTCGGGCTTGTATTACAGAATTTGCAGTTTTCTCTGTGTGTGGTTGTTGTGTCATTCCATGCATTAGAGGTCTGGCGATCAGAGTGTTTGACAGAGCGTTTACACATCAGATGTTTGCAAAATCTCTGGCTGAGTCGACAGATGCGAAAGAACCTGGTGCAGACGCCGAAAAGCAAGATGAAGGGGATGTAGACGATGGATGTGACGTGGACACACTTGACGACCTCGAGTTATATGAGTAATTGAATTACAGGTGTATGACGATTACATTTAAATCACCTTGTGAACTAGGTTTTCTGATGTTTTGTTTCTGTAACTACTCTCTTGTGTTCCTCCATGGCAGTTCCATGAAAATTTAGCAGGGTCTCATCCCAGGTAAAGCAGAGAGAAAAAGTGGTTGATTTTCATTTTTCAATTATATTTTTTATTATTCTTTCATTAATAGGTCATTTATGTGATTTCAGTTATGTTTCCTTTTTATTTTTATGTTATTTATTTTTTATTCAATTCCAGTTCATTGTTATTCAACAATTATTTCCTTTTTCAGTTATTTCATTGTTTTGTTTATTCATATTAATCTATGAATAAGGGGAGGAGATTATAAATTCATTTATGAGCAGTGAATCAGTACTGAAATTTAATCTATTGTTATTGATTACTACTGATCTGTTTTTTGCATAACCTCTTATGGGTCACTGTGGCGCTGACAAATGAGTGACTGACGATCTTTTGATGTCGGGGTTTTCACAATGGAGGCAAGCTTCATTTAAGGGAAGAGTACACTTTTCAATTTGTGCAAAATTTATTTTACTCATTCATGGTGTACTTGACTGATCCTGCCTAAAGAAAATTTCTTTTCCTCTCTATTTTGCAGTTATTTCTTAGACATCCTGATTTTGATGACGAGCGATGCAGAAATGGCTACCTTGGGGGCAAAGGAGTCGCCACATTCTTTTTCACCCATCAGGAAGGATGTATAGAACTTATCATTTTGTTCAGAAGTTGACTTACTGTGACATGTAATGCACAAAAATCATTTGGTATTGTTGTTGTTTTTCTACTGCCTGCCTTCTCATTAGTGGTAGCCATTCTTAATTATTTGTTGTTTTTTTCGTTTTGTTTATCACAGATATGATATAAAGGGAGGACTATTGTGGAAGAAAATGTAATGTTAAGAATGATCTGTTCTGTGTAGTTCACATACTGATAGTTATTATGTGTCTTTTCTTTATGATATGGTGACCAATCTGATTATATGACACTGTATGAATTTAGGTCAGGACAAACCTGCTAATTCAGACTCTTACAGCCTGGGTTGGCATGGCAACTCTCTTTTACGTCTAAAAACGTCCTGACATACATTGATTATGCTTCGATATCAAATCTTCTACGCCTAATGAGTCAAATGCTTACCGACAGAGAAATGTTTGTCTGTGATATCATAGGTGATAGGCTCTGCATTACTGAACCTATATAATCCTGTGTCTTGTTTTGGAAGGCATGTCAGTATTGCATATTTTCTCTGTTAACGCTGTACCTCCTTGTTTGATCAACCAAGTCTGTATTAAAACCTCCGAATATCTGAAGGAATCTCTCTCATCTCTTTTATTAAAGAACTTCGATAACACTTATATCATTTGAATACACCATCCTCCTCTATCTCTGGGGCGGGTCCCATCACACAGCATTATAACCTCCCATTTTCGTAATTTCTTCAAGCCCTAAGATGTCTTGTAGAGTGTAGTCTTCTTTCATCCCCTTTTTTCATTGCTTTAATCTTGAAATTGGTCTGAGAAACAGATCTAATCTGAGCCATATCTACAAGTAAAGCGTGTCTCCCACACTTTAATATACATCTTTTTATTTTTTATTTTGTTGTCCTGTTTGGCAGTGTGGAGCTCAGAATTTGTGTCTGAGTACCAAGTAGAAGCCCAACAGATTTACTTTCACAAGCGGAGCAGTACAGCTTTTGCTATAGTACTCCCCTTGATATATGTGTGAAAAATCTTTATTATGAATTGCTGGGGGTTTTATTTCCTAATGTTATGGACCCGGAGATGGAAAATTAAGGGGAAGAAAGAAAGAAGATGAAGAAGAGAGGTAGGAAACAAAAAGTCATGAGAGAGGATGAGTTGAAAATACAAGAGAGGAAGGGGAACAAAGAAAACACAGGAAAACATTGAAGTCTGCCTCCATACCCAAAGGATGGCAGAGAGAGGGGAAAAAACTAAACAAAACAAAAAAGGAACATCGACAAAACAAAAAAAACATCGTGAACTAAGAACTAAACAACCACATCACACAAAAATGGATATAAAAATACAACAACAATGTCACAGAAAAACTCATGATACCGATTAATAAAGCTCTAGTAATGATAACCTCAGCCTAAGAATATATCTGTAAACACCAGAGACCCCACATATCTGTGTGTGTGTGAGCATGCTGGTGCATATAAGGTTTCTCCATAAGAGTGTTCGATAGCTGGTGTGAGCAGGCATCAATCCGTCTCCCAGGAATCGATGCAGACATGAAGGAGATCGGAGCCAAGACGTCCAAAGGACCCCCAGAGCCCCAGGCGGACCCGGGCAGGGCCGACCGCATCCCCCAAGAGAGGAGCAAAGGAGAACCCCAGGGGAATGTCCAGCGTCTACTATGCAGGGGCCCGGGGGACAGGGGCGCCCCACCCCCCAGCAGGGACCCGACAAGGGACCGGCTGACGAGGGGCCCCCGGCACTGCAGGGGCCGCGGCCGGCTGCCACGCGCCACTCCCTCTTAAACACATACATTCTCACTAACTCACCAAGACACCCAAGAAATGACGCTGTACCCTCACTCACACACCCCATACACACTTCATGCTCCCAGGTCCAGGTACCGATGCCCCAGTAGAGCCACCAGCCCCCGATGGACCCCCTACCTTCTAGGACGGAGACAAGAGGACCGCCAAGCAGTCCGACAGCCCAGGACCCCGAACAGATCACCTATTCCTCCTCCGGACCCCAACCCCTGATGGCCCGTAGCGAACAGGGGTGTGAGAAGACCCCTAGCCTCTATCCTCCCGCTCGAGTATGGTGTTGATGCGTGTTGTTATAATGTGCATTTAAAACAGAGGGGTGGGATGTGGGGAAGGCAGCCACACACCCCCCAACCCCCACCCCGAGCCCTCAGTGTCTATATGTGGTTTAACAGTGGGCACCGGCACCAGAGGTGAAGCTGATTGAACCGCTCCCCCTCTGGATTCTGAAAAGTGTGCCCACCCCAAAGTCTTTACATGTGTGTCGCATGAAAATGTTATAAGTGGGAGTGTCTAAGTTGTATATTGAAATTGGGACCCAGGACGCCACGGGCACCCCAGTGATGTGCCCATGCTCCATGACCCTAAATGAGTGGTAAAGTGATGGAGCGGGTGGACAGAGGTGTTCGGGGATGGGGAGGGAAGGACTGGGAGACAAAATGTCTTCCCAGGGAGCCAGCTCCCCCACTGACCCCAATAGGCACCGCTGTTCACCGGGATCCACCAGGGGAGGGAGGAAATGGTACGTTCAACCCGGGGCCCACGACCACGGCACCACCAAGCCCCATGGACCCCAAGGGAGTCCCTCCAGCCCCATCCCAGAAGGAGAACTAAACCCACCCTGACATTCGCTCTACTATCAGAACACAAAGGACACTAGACACCCAGGTTGAGTTCGCCCCCCCTCCAGCACACCCCTCCCCCCATCCAAGTGCCCTCGTAGGGGCAGAGCACCTGTCGCTAGTTAGCAATAGCCTCCCCGCCAACAAAGGAGGCCCCCAGCGCCACCTGCGCATCGGAGGTCCAAGCAAGTCCAAACCCCGGCGACGTACCTGCCCAGACCAGGAGCAAACCGATGAACCGGGCGGCCGACCCACCAGGCCGACATCCACCAGCCCCATTCCCTTGTGGAGCGACCACTGCTGCTCAATGGCCCAGCAGGCAACCAAATCCAGCGCCCCACCCACCTGCCCTGCACGCTCACTACCCGGTCAGTCCACCCGCAGGTCCGACCGAACCCGGGAAAACGCCCGACCCCAGAGCCCCGCAACGCATAAAGACCAAGACCCAGGAGCTAAGTCCAGTGCAAAAAAAGGACTGATCAGCCCCAGAAATGCCACCCAGCCGCCGCGACCACCAGCAAGGCACCCCAACCAGCAAACAAGACGAGACGCCATACAGGGACCGGCGATGACAATCGGCCCAGAGAAAAAGAGAGAGGTGGCCCCGCATGCCGGCCGGCCCCGACCCCCACAGGCAACAGAGACCCCACGCCGGCCGACCCCCGGCCAGGACCACAGCCAGGGAGTGCGGGGCCCCAGAGCCCCGAATCCCCAGGTCCACCCCAGACCCTACCTAGGCGCAGCACGGCCACCAGGCCAGTAACCCATGTCCGTCAGTGCAACCCCCCTAAGGCACCGCATGCAGCCATCAGGAGTTAACACCCAAAGCCACCAAAGCCCAACCCCAGGTTGGGGCCACGACGTCCAGTGCCATGTCCGCCCAGTGATCCCACCCCCAGGGATCCCCCCCAGACGCCTCCAACCCCAAAAACCCCCACATCAGCCACAGTATCCCAAACGACAAAACCAAGTGCCCCCCACCCCTACTAGGTGATGGAGCCGATCAAAGGAGCCCAGAGAGATTGTTCAGATATGGAGCCAGAGGCCAATATGGTCCAACAAGAGATTTCTATACTGATTAATATTAAGAGCCTTTTTATTTTTCCAATTCAGGAGGATAGTTTTCTTATCAAATCAAATCAAACTTTATTTATAAAGCGCTTTTCATACAAGAAGTTGCATCACAAAGTGCTTTACAGATTAAAATGACCCCACATAAAACCACCTTCCCTTCCCTCCACCACAGATTTAATAGCATGGTCACAGTTATACCCCCCTCCCCCCAACCCATTTCCCATGCACACACAAAGTTAAAAGAAAAAGTAAAAAAGGACATTGGGCCGAGTGTAGATGAACCATGCAAGGAAACGCCATCAGAGGAGCCATCTGCCCCGGCAGCGGTAGACCAACAGCAGCAGCCGAGGCACCGACACAGGGCGCCCAGTGGAGGCAAGGCCAAGACCCCCACCTCCACCCAAGCTCACCTGGAGAGCACCCAGGCAGCCGCAGCCGACCACCACTTCCAGGACAGAGAGCTCCCACAGATGAAACACTGAAACGGGGATTAAGATAAATTAAAGTATAAAAATAAACAGTAAATTAATGTGCTAAGATTAAATAGTAAAACTGATAAAAATTTAATCATATAAAAAATCCAGAGCAATTAAACAAAAAGTAATAAATAATAATCAGTTAGCAATGCATAAGGCGATGCATAAGGCAAGGCAAGGCAATTTTATTTGTATAGCACACTTTCAACAGCAGGGTAATTCAAGGTGCTTTACATGATTTGGTGATTTAAAAGAAACACATAAAAGAAACACACATTACACATGATACACAATAAAGCAAGAGAAAAATAAAAAAAAAGCAAGAGAGCATGAACACATTTTATACATATGACATCAAGCATTTACTCAAAGGCAATTCTAAACAGATGGGTTTTTAGTCTCGATTTAAAGCAGTTCAGAGTTTCAGCAGCTCTGCACTCGTCAGGAAGTCTGTTCCAGATAAGGGGAGCATAAAAAGTGAAAGCTGCTTCTCCATGTTTAGTTCTGAGTCTAGGGATGTTTAGTAGGCTAGAGTTGGAGGACCTGAGGGGTCTTGGTGGTTGGTACCATGACAACAGGTCTTCAACATATTTTGGTGCTAAGCCATGTAATGATTTATAAACCAGTAAAAGTATTTTAAAGTCTATTCTCTGAGCTACAGGGAGCCAGTGTAAGGACTTTAGAACTGGGGTGATGTGCTCTACTTTCCTGGTTCTAGTGAGGACGCGAGCGGCAGCGTTCTGGATCAGCTGCAGCTGTCTGATTGACTTTTTAGGCAGACCTGTGAAGATGCTGTTGCAGTATTCAATCCGACTAAAGATAAACGCATGGATGAGTTTTTCTAGGTCGTGTTGCAAAATCAGTCCTTTAATCCTAGAGATGTTCTTCAGGTGAGAGAACGCTGACCTTGTTATTGCCTTTATGTGACCTTGGAGGTTCAGGTCTGAGTCCATTACTACACCTAGGTTACGAACCTGATCAGTAGTTTCTAGCTGTATTATTTGAAGCTGTGTGCTGACTCTTGATCGTTCCTCCTTGGGTCCAAAAACAATCACTTCAGTTTTGTTTCTATTCAGCTGGAGAAAGTTATGGCACATCCATCCATTTATTTGGTCAATGCATTGATTTAGGGTTTGAATGGGTTCAGAGTCACCTGGTGACATTGTAATGTGGAGCTGAGTGTCATCTGCGTAGTTATGGTAGCTAATGTTATTGGTTGCTATAATCTTGCCTAGTGGGAGCATGTAGATATTAAATAAGAGGGGCCCCAGGATGGAGCCCTGGGGCACCCCACATGTGATTTCTGTTCGTTCTGATGAAAAGTTTCCTATTGAAACATAGAAGTCCCTGTTCTTTAGGTAAGACTCGAACCAGCCAAGTACTGTACCAGAGAGTCCGACCCAGCTATCCAGTCGTTCCAATAAAATATCATGATCAACAGTGTCAAATGCTGCACTGAGGTCCAACAGAACCAGCACTGTGGTTCACATTGCATAAGGCAATGTGAACCATTAGAACTGACTTTGTGTCCATGGTGACATCATTTAAATCTCCTAACAGGCAAACTGAGGGAGATGGTGGAATGTTACATTTCAGACATTTTGATAAGTCCTCACATATCTGGCACCAAAATTTCTTAACAGGTGGACGGAACCAAAGCGCATGAATTTAAGTAGCTGGTATATTGCTTGTGCATTGTAAGCAGGTATTAGACGACGTAAAACCCATCCTAAACATCCGTTGACCTGTATAGTGTACTCTATGAAGGATTTTGTATTGTATTAATTGCAAATTAGGATTTTTTGTTATTTTAAAGGTTCTTAAACATATCTGAGACCATACGTTTTGGTCAAAGTTGGCTGATAAATCCACCTCCCATTTTGAAATAGGGATGGCAATTGATTCATCTAATGTAGATAAAGTTTTGTATATTTTAGACAGCAATTTGGGAGGGTTGAGATTAAGAAAATCTAAAACTCTTGCTGGAATTTGTAATTCAACTGTATTGAGCCTAAATTTACCTTTAATAATAGATTTAATTTGTTGATATTCTAAGAATTTGTTTTTATCAATTCCATATTGTGTAATTAATGTATTAAATGGGATAAAGTCTGTTCCTTCAAATATATGTTCCAGGTATTCAATTCCATTGCACCTCCAGTCTGGAAAACTTATCATACATTTGTTTTGTAAGATGTCGGGGTTATTCCAGATGGGTGTATGTCTGCATGGGATTATTTTGGACTCTGTCATTTTTAGAAATTCCCACCATGCTGTCAGAGAGGAGCTGATATTTATGCTTTTAAAGCATTCATGTCGTTTTATATTTGAGCTAATAAATGGTAGGTCTGAAAGTTTTATCTTATTGCATTGTGTCTGTTCTACGTCTATCCAGGACTACTCTAGGTAGCTATGTTTTAACCATCTTGAGATGTATTGGAGCCTGTTGGCTAAGAAATAATGATGGAAGTTTGGTAGATCTAGACCTCCTTTTTCTTTGGTCTTCTGCAGTGTTTTTAAGCTGATACGTGGGGGTTTCTCTTTCCAAAGAAATTTAGAGACAGAGGAGTCCAGAGATCTAAAACAGTCTAGTGATGGTTTACTTGGGATCATTGAGAATAAGTAGTTGATTCTGGGCAAAACCATCATTTTTATTGAAGCAACCCTTCCCATAAGTGATATGGGTAGGGATTTCCATCTAGCAAGATCATCTTCCACTTTTTTTATTCCCTGACTGCAGTTGTGTATTAGTTGGATTCTGGACAGAACAATTGATTGGAAGAACTGTAGATTTTAACCAATTTATAGAATAATCTGAAACGTTTGAGTAAGAGTTTATCAACCCAATTACCTGAGAGAAAGAGGTTTGTGAATGCTAAAGAAAAAGTAATACATCATCTGCATAAAGACTGATTTTATGTTCTATGTTATTGCATTTTATGCCTTTAATATTGTGAGTTTGCCTGATTGCTGCAGCTAGTGGTTAAAAAAAAATAGCAAACAGGGAGGGAGAGAGAGGACATAGCTGCCTGGTACCTCTCTGAAGATAAAACCTAGATGATGTTTGGTTATTAGTCCTGATACATGCTGTTGGTGAACTGTATAATATTGTCAACCAGTTTATAAAGTAATTTCCAGAATTTCCAGTTAACTCTATCAAATGCTTTTTCTGCATCTAGAGATAATATATTAGTTTTAATGTTTTTACAGTAAGAAAAATCTATTAAATCTATTAGTCTACGTGAATTTGTGGATGACTGTCTCCCTTTAATAAAACCAGTTTGATCAGGATGTATTATAGGAGGGGTTACTTTCTCTATCCTTTTTGCGAGGGCATTGCAGATTATTTTAAGATCAACATTAATGAGGGATATGGTACGATAGCTAGTAGGAAACAAAGGGTCTTTACCTGATTTTAGTAGAAGACTAACGTAGGCAGAATTCATATTTGGTGGATGTCGGCCATTTTCCTTGATTTCCTGCAGCATTCTGTGGAATATTGGTGCCAGAATATTGCAGAATTCTTTATAGAACTCTACTGAAAATCCATCTGGGCCTGGAGCCTTTTTATTGGGCATGCTTTGGAGGGCCTCCTGGAGTTCAGCCGCTGTTAGTGGTGAATCCAGGGCCATCGCTTGAGTTTCAGATAATTTAGGTAGTGTTCTGTTATCCAAAAAATGTTCAATTTCATGATCTGATGGATTTATCTCTGGTGAGTATAAAGCCTTGTAAAATTCTTTAAATGTGTTGTTTATTCTTCCAGGATCATATACTGTATTCCCGGTCTGATCTTTAATAGCAGATATAGTTGTTTTTTCTTTATTAATTTTAAGATGGTTAACCAAACATCTACCTGATTTATTACCTTGTTCAAAGTTTTCTATCCTAAGTCTTTGAATTAAGAACTGGGTCTGTTTATTAATAATTTCATTTAATTCTAGCTTTGCTTTACGGATTTTGCCTAGTCTCTCCTCATCTGGAGAAGCTTCTAATGAATTAATAGTTTCTTCTAATTCCTGAATACGTTTTTTTCCATTTTCTTTTTATTTGATGAGAATGAGATTATTTTACCTCTAATCACAGCTTTCCCTGCCTCCCAAAGAATGGATGGTGACATACCATGTAGGTCATTATATTCCAAATATGAACCCCACTCTTTTTCAAAATATTTAATAAATTCTTTATCCTTAAGTAATGATATATTAAATCTCCAATTTTTGCTTTGAGGCGTTTCTGTTTTATTTACTAAAGTTAGAGAAACAGGAGCATGATCGCTAACAGCTATAGGGTGTATCTCAGTGTCTGAAATGTCAGTCAATAGTGAGCTGCTGACTAATAAATAATCCAGTCAAGAATACGAATGGTGGACATTTGAGAAGAAAGTATATTTTTTGTCATTGGGGTGAAGTGATCGCCATGCATCACAAAGTCCATAATCGCTCATGTACTGTTTGACTATATCTATAGATTTCCAGCTGCGCTGAGTCCCTGCTGTGCTGAGCCTGTCTATTTCATCATTTAAACCAAAGTTGAGGTCGCCCCCAAGAAGAAGTGAGCAATCCATGTGTTCAAAGAGCACCGAGAAGATGGAATGAAAGAATGAGGGGTCATCAACATTTGGACCATATATACTGACAATACATAACTTTTGGTTATGTATAGATAGTTTTACTATAATAAATCTACCCTCTGGATCTGTAACTGTATCTATTACTGTAAAATTAACATTTTTATTTATGAATATTGCTACTCCCCTTTGTTTAGAGTTATAGCATGCAGAAAACACATCAGGAAACTCAGGGGATTTAAGATCAACTGCAGCTGAGGTAGATTTATGGGTTTCTTGTAATAAGACGACATCTGCCTTCAATCTTTTAAGTTAAGGTTAAGAATCTTAACTCTTTTCTCTCTGGTGCCAGCTCCATGAACATTCCATGTGACAAACCTTAGAGTAGCCACTCTAAGGTTTTGAGACAAAAGTTTTAAAGTCCATATCACAATAGAAACAGATAAACACAGGTGCATTATTAGTTTGTGCTTGGGGTTGCCTGATTGAAAATCCAAAAGCGAGATATAAGAAAGAGAAAAATAGAAGAAAGTTGTGAAGGTGTTAAGGGTGACGGTGAGAGAGAAGGAAATAGTTATATTATGAAAAAAAGTTTGTTTTAATGGAGAAATACAAAATAATGGTTATTATTATCAAACGTTTGCTATATTTGGCTCGAATGTTGTGGTTTGTTTTTACCCGAGTTTGTTTGTTTTACAAGTTTACCACTATATTACTTACGCACAGCTCTTGCGAGATCTCAGCAGCCTCTTATCTGTTTCGCCCAGCTCATCTCTTAAATATAGATCTTCAATAAATATGTTGTAAAATCATATGTGCAGTGCTTTTTTGAGGTGTCCAACATTATGGGATGAGTCACACAGTGATGCATAGAATGGGAGGAGTCTGAATGGCTCCTCCCATACTATGCTATGCTTTACTACGACTCCAATTTATTACATGTCTGATTTTACTTCTAAATTATTTGTAAAGCCTTAAGATGGCTAAGGTTGGACTTAATGAGAGTTCCTACACTTTTTTCCCAAAAACGTTATAGTGTTTTAGACTTTTTTCTAAAGTTCTCACTTTTTTGTGGATTTTTCACCTATCGATAAAGAAAAACCTCTGTGAATTTGTTGGATGGAAGGATGAATAACAACATTTGACAGAGAATTAAGTTTGGAATCAGACAGCTTTCTTCATACTAGTGCAAACCACAGAAACTGCAGATCCACTGGGAGTTTCACACATGACCAACTCTGGGGTTTACAGAGAATAAACCAAAAACAAAGTTAAAACTGTTTGGACAAAATACCTTATTGATGTCAGAGATCTTAGGAGAAGAGGGTCAAGATAATAGAAATTCAACAGGTGCCTAAATAACCACTCAGTACACGCTTAATATGATAAAGCTTAAATCATCTCAAGCTGTTTTATTGAATGTGACAGTGAGTTCCCTGTACTCCAATAGCCTCCAGTCACCAGATCTTAATCCAATAGAGCACATTTGGGATATTGGGGAATTGGAGCTTTACTTCATAGATGTCCAGCTGACAAATCTGCAACAACTACATGATGCCATCATGATAACATGGACCAAAATCTCTGAGGAAGGTTTTTGACACATTATTCAGTCTGTGCCATGGATAATTAGGGCAATTCTGAAAACAAAAAGGACCCGACACAGTACTAACATGATGTAGCTAAAACAATAGCAACTGCATATACATCAGCCTACAACTTGCTAAGAATGGATTGACATACGTTAATTCCACTAATGCTGACTGGGTTTCGGAACATGGAACAAACATACATGTGACTGTCTGGGCTAAATCTTTAATTTAGGTTTTGAAAAACAAGTCTGCAAAGAACCATTCAGCTAGAGGTTGTCGTTTTGATAAATTGATGTACATAAATGAGTAGGAACGCTTGAGACAGCAAATAATTTTGAATGGCTTGACAGAAGTGTGTTCTAAGGAAGAATATGTCTTTTGGTGTAGACATTGAGTTTTAAAAAGAAAGCTCTCAAACCACACCAAAGATAATACACAAAAATACACAGTTCAATGGTTTATTAAGCGCATTAAAATAAAAATTGTGAAATACTTTTTTAGGTTAAAAATCAGATCCCTGGCTTTTTATCAACTGAGTGGTCTCTACATGCTTTAAGATGCCAAGAATGGTACAAAATAATGAAAAGAAAACTAAATACTCATTCTAAATTTTTCATCTGATTGCCTACAAAAATATGTATATTTTTAACTGAGAAGGCAGATGACGGAGAGGGTAATTGTCTGTCCTAGCACAAAATTAGTTAATAAAGATTTGTAGTATAAAATCTGCAGGCCTCATGGTGACTGCAGGGGTTGCAAAAATACACAATTTCTTAAATTCTAAAAGCTGATTTTGGTCTAACATTTCTTCATCTTACACTGCTGCATAGAAGCCCTGCAAGCAATATTGAAACCTACAATAATTATTCCAAGGGCTTGCAAGACAACAGCAGTTGCAATTACAAAAAACAACAGGTAGTCACAGCTATTCAGTGGGTTTGGAGGCCAAGGTAGCTGTACTTCCTATTAAAGGCAGATGAAATGAAAAATAACATTATGCATTACCTGGAGGGAGAATTTTGAAATACCTCCCAGTTCATTATGTATACACACATCTACACAGCATAAACACCTATTTCTTTTCCCTCCCATCGTCCCTTGGCCCAGAACTGATTGATTAGATATTGAAAATGGTCTGTCAGCATGTTTTAGAGAGGTACTCATCTGATAATGAATGCATCACCTCGGCTGGAAGCTAATTATATTAGAGACACAACTTGGTTCTGCTGTCTTGCTCTCTCTGTGTGGGCCCCATTGGGAGACAAAGTCATCCAGCAGCACAGCTCTAGCACTACAGCTATGCTCATCAACTCTCACACTAAAGATTTCCATTGGCTATGCCCACTTACTCTAAATTAAAAATGTGCTCTCCTGCCAGCTGCCTGGACTCAACCAGGTACACGCTCAAACCCACAGGAATGCATAAAGACAAAGAGCGATAGTGACGGACAAATAACCAAGTTACGGAGCTACCTGATCTGCAACAGCGCGAGACAATTTGTCCATCCTGGAACCGGCTTCTGCAATCTTCTTCGCTGCATTGATCACATCTGAGGAGTTCTTCAGAGGGCCTTTGCCTCTGTAAGGATTCAGGTAAGGAGAAAGAAAAAATAAAGGGCTGTGAGGGAAGAGTCAATGCCGCTAATAATGAAAAGCTTTAAGACTGAGCAAAGCACCAATACAAGTCATGAGATCCACTAATGTAAAAAAAAATACATAAAACATTTTTTTATTTAGAGTAAGCAGAAAAAAACTGAAGGTGAAACATATAAGCCTGTACTCCTTGAAAATTTAGAGCAACCAATAATTGAACAGGTTTTTGGACTGTGGGAGGGTGCTGGGACACCAGGAAGAGAACACACACATGCCTGGTTGAATAGGCAAACTCCATGTCGAAAAACCCCAGGTTGGGATTTGAACCTATAACTTTGTTGTAACCAAACAGCAGTGCTAATAACTGCACCACCAGTTAACAGAATAGCTGTATTAATACAGAAATAAAATTACACGAATATGGACTCTGTAATTTTTAGGTAGCTTTTTTTTTGAACAATTTATTTATTCTGATTTTTCTAACAATTTTTTAGGTAGCTTTTGAAGAAAAACTATGACCATGGATTATATTTCAAGGTATCAGAGTAAAGGGCACTTAATTCATGGCAATTTTTTAGATTGTCTGTAGTTGTATAAATACTTTTGTAGCACTGCATGTTGTGCTACTGTTTAACTGTGACCAATAGGGCAGTTTGTGTGTTATGTGTGACTCTTGTTCAGTCTTAAGATAAATCTGTGTTGCGTGTACTAAAGCCAGTCTGAGTAAGTGGGGTCAACATCAAGTAATAATGGTGCAGTCATAGCACCACAGGCATATACACTCATCATTAATCAGTGTTCTGTCTCGTAATTAGTGAGTTGTTTTTAGTTTATCTCATTTATTTTAATTGGAAGGAATCACAACTTAATGCACTGGGTCAGCAAGCATTAGAAAGATTTCTGGGAATTTCCATGACACTTCAGCCTAGATTGAGGAAATGACAAGTGTTTCTGCTAAATATACAATGCCTTGCAAATTTATTGGTACCCCTTGAACTCTTTCAGATTTTATCAGGTAAAAAGCAGTAACTTCAATGCATTCTATCGAGATTCTATTAGACGGACTAACACAGAATATTGCTCAATAAAATGTATGAGTCCATTCTGCTGCAATTACAGCTGCACAGCTTTTGATGTTTTGTCTCTGCCAGGTTTGAAGATTGTCAGTTTTGGTTCTTCTTAATTCAAAACAGCTCAAGCAAAGTCGAAATCCTCTGAAGAAATCATTCCCACATTATGGCACTGCCACTACCCTGTGTTCCTGTGGGAATTATGGGTTTAGAGTGATGAACAGTGTTATGTTTTTGTCACACTGTTTTGCATGTTGGCAGAAAGCTGTGTTTTCATCTGCAAGTTTGCTGATCACCTACATGACTTTTTGTGCACTGCAAACATGACTTCAGATGGCTTTCTTTCAATAAGAACTTTTTTCCCACTCATATATAACAGTACTGTAATGCAAAGGTCCACAGAAAAGGGAAAAGGAGGTAAAGGTACACAGAAACTTTGAATGTTTTCTAATGACATTTTAGGTGGCAATTTTACCTGGTGAAGTCGGTCATTTCCATCATGATCATACACATCTGCTTGGCAAGCACAATGATGTCATTGCCGTTGTCATCCCATTTGGCCACTTCTGCGTCTAGCTTGCACTTTTCTTGTCTGAAGCTCTCTACCTGCTCAGCAATCTTTGCCTTCTCCTCTTGGGGAAGCTGTGCCATGATGGCCTGCAGGCAACGTAGAAAAACAAAAGCATCAGTGGTAGTAGAGGAGACGTTGGAAAGGTAAAGTTTAGATAAGTAAATTGCCTACAGGACTCAGGAGAAGGAATACAAGAGAAAAGAATTTAGGTAGAGAAGCAAGATAACACTGGAGAAGAGAGAAGAATAGAAAATGTGAAGAAGTAGAAGGATTAGTTAAGTAGAAGTGTAGGAAGACAAAAGGAGGTCTAAACCACTCTTTTTTTTACTTTAAGAAATTTATTTTGTAGTCTTCCTCTTTCACAACACTTTTAAATAAAGTTTTTGACTATTTAATGACAGGACCTTTCCAAAACCTTTGAAAACCCTTGACATTTTATACCCATAAAAGCAAATTCATTTTTGCCTTCATAGTTTTTTTCCCCAGCTGTGAAAATACATTTCCTCTCTTAGCAGCCTTTGGGGGTAGGACCAAAATGGCATAAATCTTGTGGCAAGGTCACAGGCACAGTTAGGACCTAGTATTATTTGGAAGATAAATGTATAATTACCTTGCCTCTAAGACCAGAGAATGAATAATGCATTTCTTCAACATTATGTCAGTGAGGTGAGGTGCAGGGAAGAGTAACCTGGTTTCCATTAGGTCGATTATATTGACTCGAGAGGCCCAGATTGAAAACGAGTACAGTGAAAAAAACAGAAAAGTCACTATTAGTTTTTTAACCTCGCCTATTATTCATTGTCCTCTAAAGAACTGTCATTTTTCCCTATGTTATAAAAAACCCAGTTGTTCTTATCCCTTCTTGTTCCTCCCTCTCTTACAGCAAAGCTAGTTTGTGTGTATGGGTGGAAGGGGGGTTGGGTTGGGGGTTCAGAAGGGCTCAGTGAGATGTGCTTCACTTTGCTTGTGTCCCCTGGTAGACATGTCAGGAAGAAAATGAAAACAAAAAATGTGGTTGATTTGTCCTCCTGAAATTCTTTCTGAGAAAACAGGGAGGGAGCGCCACAATGGGAAATAGAAAATTGAAATTACAGGCATAAATAGAAAAGCATAGAGGCCTAGCTTTCTCATCAGCTGCTAATAGGTGCTTCAATGAGTTTAGGCCTTCTGATCGCTCTCTGAGTGCGGCAGCGCAAGGCATTCAGGTGGTTAGTTGAAAAGAAAAAAGAAAATGTCTGGCATAAACAAACAAGCTAAAGTAGCCCCCTCAAGCCCAGTGTACATTTCCTCTGCTGCTCGTGCCAGGACACACAAACAACAGCATGGATGCAAATCCCATTAAACAGCATGGGGGGTGAAAACACTGCTTGTATTTAAAACAAATACTAAGTTAATATGTATTTAGACTGCACAGTAAGGAATGAACTATTTAAAACACACATTAGGCACACACATATTACCATGGGTATGTGTGCATGTGTTGCTTTAATTTGTTGTGGATTCAGTGATCTAGGGCAGCAGTACTCTTATTCATTTAATCCATAACTGAACATCTGATATATGTGACTGCTTTACATATTAAATATCCTGCTGTAGATTAACTCTGCAATTAGACAAACCCCTTACGTCATTTACATTCAAGTTGTTTTTTTAATGAACAATATGTAATATAAAATATATATATATATATATATATATATATATATATATATATATATATATATAGAGAGAGAGAGAGAGATATAGAGAGAGAGAGAGAGAGAGAGAGAGAGAGAGAGAGAGAGAGAGAGAGAGAGAGAGAGAGAGAGAGAGAGAGAGGGAGAGAGAAAGAGAGAGAGAGAGAGAGAGAGAGAGAGAGATTGAGAGCTATTCCATGCTGTAATGGTTAGTCCTTCCTTGCTTTTGCAAAGGGATTTTGTATAGCTAAGAAACTTGTAGATTGGTCAAGAGTCATCTTTTTATTGTAATTTACTCATTTGGACCCATGTAACATGAACTTGCTCTACTATTTTTGATATATACCTTTTCATTCTGCATTTCAAAATTCTAACTCTACCACAAAATATAGAATATATGCTGGTTCAACCCAGATAATTGTTTCACACCTTTTGTTTTCTTCTTTTGCAGGTAAATGATTTGGGGCAAGTGAGAATTATGAACAAACCGAGATTGGCTGGTGATCCAGCCCATCCAATCAATTTAGCTTAATCAGCCATGAAGAAACTCAAAGGTCCAACATTTCACCAGTCATTGAATCCACAATTTTAAAGCTAAAAGTTCGCAACAACAACACTCTTCAGTGTGGAAGGTTTTACTTAAAAAAGAAGACTCAACGCTAGCTATTTTTGAGCATCTGTGAGCTGTTTAAAAATAAAGTCAGAGGAAGCACAAAAGGTGTAGGAAGCAACGACAGAGTCCACCGACAGAGTCCACCGATCTTAAGTCCAAAGGTAGAGAGTTCTAGAGTCGGAGGCCTCTGAATGGAACACTCTTTCTTCTTGTTTTCATCTTAGTATGTGGAACCATCAGAAGTCCGAGATAATCAGGTACCTGCCAGGCACAACTGTGTGTAGAAGCCATCTGATATACCTTGGTGCTTGTCTATGAAAAGCTTTCTAAGTCAGTTAAAGCATCTTAAATTTCACTATAAAATAGAGCCCGTGTAGTTGCATCTCCTATATCTCAGACATGCACATTTCTGGTGCAAGACAAAAATATCTGTTTTGTCTTCATTTCATTGAAGAAAACTTTCTGCCATCCACCGTTTAACCATCTAAATGCTTTAACAAACTGTGAAGCTTAGACAATTTATTTGGCTGTATACTGGATATCATATGCAGAGCATTAATAAGATATGTTTTTAAAGGATGACAAAGAGCGTACCCAAGGGGGACCAAATATAATAAAAATAGCAGAGGCATCAACACAGAACCTTGTGGGATACCAAAATAGACTGGATACGTGGGAGATCTTTACTTAGCATTATCTACAAAAAAATAAATAAAATCTGTTACATAGCTATGCAAAAAAAACACCAAGGCAAATTTTGACACACCAACCCTGCACCTCTGCCTATTGAACAGAATGTCATATTCAACAGTATTGAAAGCAAAGGTACGCTCCAACATAAGCAGGACGGAGCAGTTTCTATTTTCACTCGGCATCAAAATTTAATCTGATATTCTCAAAAGAGCTATTTCAGTTTAATAGAATCTAAGAAAGGGGTCAAGAATTCTGTGCTGATCTAGAACAGCAGTTAACTGGTTGATGACAACCTTCTCCAATATGTTAGCAGTAAATTGATACTTGGAGATGGATAAATGCCTAGGAGAGAAGGAACCAAATTGTCTTTTTTCAAAAGCAAGTGGACGACAGAATTTTTTCGTAGGCAAGTGAAAACATTGACAATAGTGAATACAGTGGAACCAATATACTATACAACACATTTGAACACGGATGTGAGACCAACAAGGAGCTTTCAATGTACCAATAAGCTTGGCTAGCTCAGGTAAATTGGTGCAAAACTGTCTAAGATCAAATCAAATCAAACTTTATTTAAAAAGCGCTTATCATCTCAAAGTGCTTTACAGATTAAAATGACCCCACCCCAGAATAAAAACATGATCACAGTTATACCGCCCCCTTCTCCCAACCAATCTCCCATGCACGCACATGCTCAAAAGCAACAGTAAACAAGGACAATGGGCCGAGTACATATGAGCCAGGTAAGGAAACGCCATCAGGTGAGCAACAGCCAAGGCACCGGCCCAGGGCGCCCAGCGGAGGGAGGTTGAGATCCCCACCTCCACCCAAGCACTACCTGGAGAGTACCTCTCCAAGATAACAGGCCCGGCTGGAAAAGGAACCATTAACACAGATGCTGAGGAAGAGATATTTTTTCTCACGTTTCTACCTTCATCAACAAAAAAAGAAAGAAAACTTTGACAGGCCTCATTTGAAGACATGGAAGCAGTATATGTAATAGGACTAATGATGTCACTGATGTGTAATAAAAACTTAGTTTTACATCTGTTCTTTGAAACCAGTTTAGACAAATTTGTAGCCCTCGACTTCTCCATAACTGACGCTCTCTTCCAATATGGTGACTGTAAACAGGAGCGGCCTATGTGCGCGGCCCCATCCTCACGATGCACATCCAAGTTGATTGACAGCCGACAATGCGGAAACTTGAATTCTATTGGCTAAAAAGTTATAGAGCTCAGTGTGAAATGCATAAGGGTCTATGAGAGGAAGGTGGGACTTAGGAAGAATAACAAATGTTGTGGAGCACTAGCCTTTATCATAGTGTTGAACCTCATTATCCTTTTAAAGATTTATAAAACTTTGATAAATACATATATTCTCCAGAATGCAGCTTTAAGTGCTCTTGTAAATAAGTTTTCCTCCACAGATATGTTCTTCTGCAGGAATATAAGGGGTCTACGTGCTTTAGGGAATACACACACAAACTGGTTGCTACAGTTGCTAATGTGAGCCTTGCTAAACACTAATGAAATATACTAAAGACATCTTAAAATATCAGCTCTGTAATCGTTTTCTTTGTTTTGAAATACTTTCTTCCAGCAAACTCACTTAAAAAAAAAAGGCCGTTCTCAGCAGGAAGACGAGAAAAAAAAACTGTAAAATTTAAGAAAAAAAGAGATAGGGATTGGCTTAAACTGGTTTTGGCAAGTCAGAGCCTTAAAAATAATCTCAAAAACTCTAAACAGAGCCTCTCTAGTCTGCGTATTATCAACAACCAACACCCCTTTTACTCAACCCCAAATCTACTTTAAATTAAATGAGTTAGGAAGATTTGCTTTACAGGGTAAATAACCTGTTGAGAAATTCCCGGACATGTGTGTCACAACTCTGAGACACCATATAAGCCACATATCTACTCCACCGCTATAGAGTTGAAGCAGGTGCTTCTCAAATGTCACACTGTTCATTGTTAATATCAGATAAGGATAACCTGAGTAAATAGAAAAAGTGGGTCCCTTAGCAGTAAGAACTGACATCAAGAATTTGTAATACTGGTGATGAGTCCCTAACATAACTGTGGTGGAATGTTGGTCCACTCTGCTTTGCAGAATTATTTGAATTTGGCTACATTGGAGGGTTTTTTAGCATGTATGAACTGTTTAAGGTCTTATCACAGCATATCAATCAATCAATCAATCGATCGATCAATCAATCAACCAATCAACCAACCAATAAATTAATCAGTCAATTAATCAAACAAACAATCAATCAAGCAATCAATCAAGCAAAAAATGTTCATACTTTGACTACAACACTTCTAAAGTGTAGCCATTCAGAGGTGGACCTGCTGATGTGCTTTGGATCATTGTTCTGCTGCAGCTCCAGACCATCACACTACCACCACCATGTTTGACTGTGAATATGATGTTCTTTTTCTGAAATGCTATGTTGGGTTATTACCAGATGTAACAGGACACACACCTCCCTTTTTTGTCAGTCCACATTTCCCACAAGTCTTTGAGATCATCAAGATGTTTTTTTGGGGGTATGGGTCTTTCTGATCTTTTAGGTCAGCAGCGGGTTTAGCCTTGGAACTCTTCAATGGATGGCATCTTGCCCAGTCTCTTTGTTATTGTTAAATCTTGAACAAATGATGTTAACTGAGGCAAGTGAGGCCTGCAGGGCCTTCATTGTAGTTCTTGGTTGTTCTATGAACTGCTTTATGACTAGATGAATAGCTCCTGGATTAATTTCGGTTTGTCAACCATTTCTGGGAAGGTTCTCTGCTGTTGGATATTTTCTCTTTCTTTGGATAATGTCCCAGTGTGTTTTGCTGGAGTCCCAGTGCTTTAGAAATAGCTTTGTAACAATTTCCAGACTGATTTACGCCAATGACTTTGATCCTCATCTGTTCTTGAATTTCTAGGTATGATGTGTTGCTTTTTGAGATATTTTAGCCTACTTCATCATGTAACACAGGTTCTATTTGAGTAGTTTCTTGATTCTATCAGTCAGCCAGTAACTAGGCCTGGGTTTGTCTGGTAAAACTGAACTAAAAAATGCAGTTAATTACAGTCAATTTTTTATGATTATAATTAAATATATTTATTTTTTTCATATAGTGCCAAGTTGGTTTGGACAAATATTTTTCCATTAATCAAAAAAGAACCCTAATTTCAAATATGCTTTTTCTATTTACCTATGTTATCTCATATTAAGGTTTATGTTATGACCTGGAACATTTAAGTGAGACAAAAAAGGAAAACAAAACAGGAAATCTGTAAGGGGGTAAATACTTTTTTTTACATAACTTTTCTTACTTTGGCATGGCAACTGCTTGCCTTTCAAAATAATTCAGCTAATGATTATTTAATCATTTGTGAACACTCATCGACTCTGTATGCAGCATTTATTTTTTGTCTGTGGATCGCAACAAATGAAAAAAAGAGGGGGAAAGTACAAAAAGTGTGCTTCATTTATTTGTGTTAAACCTACATAAAGTTTTATATACCCCAACTTACATGGCAAGATAAGAGACAAAGCGATAGTCTTAATAATCCTCTATATGTGCTTTGAAAATACAATTATTTATTTACCATTATCTCAAATAACAGTGTTTTAAAAATGTTTTATTTCTGTTTCTATTTTCATCTAAAGCAATTTTAAGCAGTGTTTGTGTGAAAAGAACAAAACAGCACACTGACTTTACAAGGCCCCGTGTGCTCTCAGCTTGAAGTTTTGGTATGCCAGTGGCCCCCTGGGGTGTGGTTTGCTGATTACATGCTCATGTCCAGTGTGACCAAAAATATAATGTAAACAAAGCTGTTCAGTAATTGCTGCCTAATCAACATGAGCTTGGTTGACTGTGCTTCGACATTCATCAGAATCGCCTGACTTCAGGACGGTAAGGCTGTCATTAGCATATCTGGTTTACATATAGTCTCTGTGCCCAACTGTTAAAGCCATCAATTATTCACTCATTTCTATAATTACTCTAAAGTGTATACAGCTGGTATCATAGTTATGGCCATGTGTGAGTTTGCCTAATGCCAATGTTCTGAGTCAGATGGTGCAAATGTAAACAGAGATGTATTAATAATTCTATGTGTGGCTAATTCTGAGTCAAATACGAATCTTCCCCACAATCTCTGTACAAAAGAAGCACATTAAATCAGGGCAGACTGTTCTCCCACACAAATAACAGGAGCAAAAAGTCTTGGGGGGAAAAAGACTGAAAATTCCCTGACTGAAAAATAGGTTCAAGGGGGGTTGGGGAGAGAGAGTAAGGGATTTGGTTAGTATAGCAATTCACTTCTAAAATAGTGTGACAAAAGAGAGCGTGTCAGGGAGGAAGGCAGAGAAAGGGGTTGTGAACACAAAGGAAAGCTGCACAGCACAGGGGTAAACACATGAGCCAATTGGGACGTCAGAGGAGCACAGCAAGGCTCTTGGTGCTGCACCCAGCCCCCCTCTCAACCACCTTCCCCAGTGGCTCTCTAGAATTCACTTATCCCCAAATCCCTTCCCCTTCTTTACTGATAACAACAAGGAGCGAGCCTTGGGAGCTTAACATAGTGGCAAATCCAGCCGAGGGACAGCCGCGCCAAAACACTGCGACTAGGCTACGTCTGCGGGAATTAGAGCACTTTCCGGGTTTCTTCACCAAGTGCGGCATTTTGAAATGACTTTAATTTGTTTCATTTCAAATAAACTGCCCAGACACTCAGAGTTCAATTTTATGGATGACCTATCAGCAAGGTTATCCAATCGCAGTGCTTAGAAACGTTTACAGTGTGTGTGTGTTTGACTGCCTCTGAATCATCCATGGCATGTCACACAGTGGAGAATTTGTTTAGAATTTTTAACAGAACGATACTTCTTCTTTGTTTATTTTTATCGTATTACTTTATGCACAAAAAAGTAAAAAGTGGAGCCTTTTGCCCGGATAAATGAAGATAGCATACGCTTCTGAGAAAGCCTTAAACCAGATTTTATTATACTAAAGACTGGAGAAAGCAGTGAAGCAGAATAGAACTGAGATATCACGTAAGTGTCCTTTGTATGATATCTGCGCACTGGATGGGCTTGGAGGGATCACAACTGTAAACCTCAGTGTGCTCATGTCAGCAAATGGATTACTCTCCTTGTATGTTTGAAAAAGAAGACGGAGCACCACCATGGACTTGGGATGACCGTAAGAGGACAGTGAGCTTTATCCTAACCCCACAGACTGGAGCAGATTGTGATAATCACTACTGCTTTACAAAAAATAACATCTTTTTTGGATGTGTTTGCCCTGTGCGTGTTTTAAATTTTAATCTCAGAGGCCATGACACTGTCGGCTGGTAGAAAAACAGCCCATATCTAACTGTGAGAAATACTGTCAGTGTGCCAGATATTTACTACAGGAGAATTGTTAAAAAAAGATGTACAAATAGGAAAAATATTATCCTTTATGTGATCCAAACATATTTGCAACATGTGTTAATGCACTTTAATCCACTCTGTATTACTGTATTACAGTTAGAAGTCATGAGAAATTGGACACTTAGCAACTTAAAACTGTTCTCAAATAGATCTGCCCACTCACAGCCTAGCTGAGTGCCAGAAACACTAGTTAACAGTTTGGTACTGTAAAGCTCCTTTGTGTACACGTGTTGGTGCATCTTAGCTCAGATGGCCCTGCAATGTTACACTGCAGGAGCCCTAGTGGGAGTATAAATACAACAAACCAAAGTACTTCACACCCAGAACCCCCACAGTCTTTTTTGGAGGAAGCCAAAACATTGGTCTGTTATTCCTCTTCATTACAAGATTTGAGGTTAAACTTTATCTAATCATTTAAACAAGTTAACAAGCATCTTGGCTATAGTGTTAAGACATTGAGAGAACTCTTCCATATTTTGTCATATTACAGCCACAAATGCAATGTATTTTGCATTTTATGAGATTAACCAATGCAAAACGGTATGTCATTGTAATTCATCCATCCATCCACTCATCCATCCATCCATGATCTATACCAGTTATCCTTGCAGGGTCACGGGGAGCTGGTACCTATCTACAGTGGTAATCGAGCAAGAGGCAGAGTACACCATGGACAGATAGTCAGTCTATCGCAGGGCATCATTCAGTTAATTGTTTTTACTAATTAAAACCACAAGTGTGGAATGGTTTAGGATTAAGTTTTAGTATTCCTGAAACTCCAAGATAAAATCCAGCACAACCGATAGGGCCCTTCACAATAGCTAAAAATAGATTGTGATGTAATGTCGCAATGTATTCTGGGAGGTAGCCCTAGAGTGCACATTTTGCATGGGTGCCTATGGGTCTGAGTCGCTCCGATCACCACAAAGTTGTAGTTTTGTCTCCTAAAGATGTTTAAACGGGAACAAACCAAGCACTGCTGTTGGGGGTTGTTAAAATTGGACTCTAGACACCCAGAAATTTCAATAGCCTCTCCTAGTGACACATATTTACTTTGACCATGACATTTGAGTCAGCGCTTCAGATCTGGCAATCGATAATTACCAGGGTTGCCATCAAGAAAAGCCTGGTATGTCTTTCTCTGTCAAAACATCCTCCTCCATTTTATTGTTGATCATCTCTGAGATGCATTAAAATTTCACATATAATTTCTGCCTTCACATCAATGTCCAAGCACTCTGTGTGTGTGTTTTTTCAATTGGTAAATACAGTTTGTTTGTCTAGCATTAGCACCCAGCAGCATTTGCGCGACTAAATTGTGACGTCCACTGTAAAGTAGGCTATTAGGTGACTATAGAAGTTGCCTAATTAGTTTAATCATTTAATCATTAATATTTTCACATTCCTAGAAATACTGGGCGAGGCGGAGGAGTTGCAACCATTTTTCGTTCTGATTTACTAATTAGTCCCAGACCAATTGATAGCTACAGTTCTTTTGAACATCTAACCCTTAATTTCCCTCATTCAAGTTGCAAAACATTAAGACCATTTTTGTTTGTGGTTTTGTATCGTCCACCAGGCCCTTACTCTCAATTCTTGGATCAGATCTCACATTTTTTATCTGATTTAGTATTAAATACTGATAGGGTCATTATAGTGGGGGACTTCAATATTCATGTGGATACTGAAAGTGATAGCCTAAATGCAGCTTTTAGTGCTATTTTAGACTCAATTGGCTTTTCTCAAAAAGTACAGGGATCGACCCACTCGGGCAAACACACTTTGGACCTTGTACTGACATACGGTATTGAGTGTGAGGAAATAACAGTCCACCCACATAACCCGGTCCTGTCTGACCACTTCTTAATAACTTTTGAATTTACTTTAACTGACCATCTTAAATCTGAAAGAAAATTTCATTATAGTAGAGCTTTATCAGACATTGCTGTAACAATTTTTAAAGAATCTGTTCCATTCTTACTTTCCTTAGTGTCTCGGAGTAACACAGTGGATGGCAGCAATTCTATCTCTAACCCTTCAGAAATTGATGGTCTGGTTCACAGCGTTACGTCCTCATTGCGTTTGGCATTAGATAGTGTAGCCCCCTTAAAAAAGAAAGTGGCTAGACATACGAGGCTGACTCCTTGGTTTAACGCAGAGTTGCATACTTTAAAGCAGAATACTACGAAGTTGGAGAGAAAATGGCGCTCTACACATCTAGAGGATTCCTATTTAACCTGGAATAACAGTCCACTGCTGTATAAAAAGACCCTTCGACAAGCTAGAACAGCATATTTTTCATCATTAATAGAGGCGAATAAAAACAATCCTAGGTTTCTTTTTAGTACAGTTGCCAAACTTACACAGAGACATAGCTCTGTTGAGCCAACTATTCCCCCAGCTCTTAGCAGTGATGATTTTATGGAATTCTTAATAAATAAAATTAATTCTAATAAAAATAAAATCATTGGCATCCTCCCAAACATGATTACTTCTTCCTCAGTAAATGAGGCAGCATCAGAAAGAACTGTAGAACCTCAGTTGTGCTTAGGCTGTTTTGATTCAGTTGAGCTTTCGGAATTATCAAAAATTCTAGCCTCATCTAAACCTTTAACTTGTATGTTGGACCCAATTCCAACCAAATTATTTCAGGAAGTGTTCCATTTGGTTCCTGGCCCAAATTTGGATATGATGAATCTATCCTTAGTAAACGGATACGTACCACAACAATTTAAAATAGCTGTAATTAAACCTTTACTCAAGAAACCTTCCCTTGATCAAGATGACTTAGTGAATTACAGACCTATATCTAACCTTCCTTTCTTATCCAAAATCCTTGAGAAAATTGTTGCTAATCAAGTCTGTGAGCATCTAAACAGTAACGAGCTGTTTGAAGAGTTTCAGTCAGGTTTTAGAGCTCATCATAGCACTGAAACAGCACTGGTGAAGGTTACTAATGATATTTTCATGGCCTCAGATAATGGACTTGTGTCTGTTCTGGTTTTGTTAGATCTCAGTGCTGCTTTTGACACAGTCGATCATAATATTCTCTTAGAAAGGCTTGAACATGTTGCAGGGATCAAAGGAACAGCACTAGGCTGGTTTAAATCATATTTGTCTGACAGATTCCAGTTTGTTCATCTAAATGATAAATCTTCTTCACTCTCAAGAGTTACTTGTGGAGTTCCACAGGGTTCTGTGCTTGGACCAATTCTTTTCACCATATATATGCTTCCAATTGGTAGAATCATTAGACAGCATGGGATAAATTTCCACAGCTATGCAGATGATACAAAACTATATTTATCCATAAATCCTGATGAACCCAGTCAGTTAGGTAGATTACAGGCATGTCTGGAAGACATAAAAACATGGATGAATCTAAACTTTTTGCTTTTAAATTCTGACAAGACAGAAGTTGTTGTCTTTGGACCAGAAGTTCTAAAAAAGAAACTGATTAGTCAATCACTTCATCTGGATGGCATTAAATTGGCCCCCCAGTAATAAAGTAAAAAACCTCGGTGTTATTTTTTACCAAGACTTGACATTTAAATCCCATATTAAACAGGTTTCTAGGATTTCCTTCTTTCACCTCTGGAATATTGCTAAAATTAGAAACATCCTGTCCAGGAGTGATACTGAGAAACTAGTCCATGCATTTGTTACCTCAAGGCTGGACTACTGTGATTCTTTACTATCAGGAAGTCCACAAAATGCCATTAAAAGCCTTCAGTTGATCCAAAATGCGGCAGCAAGAGTTCTGATGAATATTAAAAAGAGAGATCACATTTGTTCTGTTTTAGCTTCCCTTCATTGGCTCCCTGTTAAATCAAGAATAGAATTTAAGATCCTTCTTCTTACATACAAAGCCCTTAATAATCAAGCTCCATCATACATCAGAGATCTAATTGTTTCATATGTTCCCAACAGAGCACTTCACTCTCAGACTGCAGGTTTACTTGTAGTTCCTAGGATTTCTAAAAGTAGAATGGGAGGCAGATCTTTTAGTTATCAGGCTCCTCTCCTGTGGAACCAGCTCCCAGCTTTAGTCCGTGAGGCAGACACTCTGTTTACTTTTAAGGCCAGGCTTAAAACTTTCCTTTTTGATAAAGCTTATAGTTAGAGTGGCTAAGGTCATCCTGAGCTATCTCTGTAGTTATGCTGCTATAGGCTTAGACTGCTGGAGGACAGACTTACCAATTTTCTTCACTCTGCTACTTCCTTTTCTCCTACGACTCTCCAGTTGTATTACAGTACATTCTGTTATTTCCACTGTTAACTTTTTTTCTCTCAGTTTTTTTCTCTCCATAGAAGATATACCTGGTCTGGTATCCTGCTTGGCATCCTGGAATGCCCTGTTGGATTGGGGGGAAAATCGACTGGGATGGTGCTCCCAGTGGCTGAACATCCACTGTGTCCTGTTATCAACTTTTTACTTTCTGTAACATAGAGAGTACTCTTATATCGGATCTTCTGTTCCTTCTTTGTCTCTGCTCTGTCTTCTCAAATCCCCAGACAGTCGTGGCAGATGGCCGCTCCTACTGAGCCTGGTTCTGTTGGAGGTTTCTTCCGGTTAAAGGGGAGTTTTTTCTCTCCACCGTCGCTACACGCTTGCTCAGTATGAGGGATTGCTGAAGGATTGCTGTGGTTGGAAAGTCTGCATCAACGGGGCCCAACCTCACGCCAATGACTGACGCAATCTGCTGGGATTCCTTAAATAGGAAACTTTTTAACTGATTGGAATGTTTGTATAAATGTATTGAAATGCCTTCTTGTTAAGTGCCTTGAGATGACATCTGTTGTGAATTGGCGCTATATAAATAAACTGAATTGAATTGAATTGAATTAGTAAACAGAGGCCACCAGTGTGTTATTTAATATCAGTGTGAATCCAGCTGTTCTGTGAGGGCTCAGATGTTTGTTAGAGATCATTAGTTGTTGTTCTGGCCAGATAAAAAAAAAACTTGTTAGAGCCTAAAATAGATGCGAAACTGCGGTTCATTGTCCAGCAGGAAAATGACCCTAAACATACAGTCAGAGCAACAATGTGATGGCTATAGGCAAAACATATTCACATGACCCAGTTAATTTAGTAAGTTTAGTCAAGTTAACTAAATCTGAATGTGTGACATGGCATGAAAAGTGATGTTCACAAGGCATTCCCTAAAATATTGTAGTTGTAACTGCACGCAAAACTAGTTATGCAAAGTATTGACTCTTCCTACGTGTCTGTTAGCAACCTAAATGTTAAAACCGGGGCATGAAAACCCAATTTTAGATAAACTGGGTCAAGCACACCAGCTTCCCTAAAGACTGGAAAAGGAAAGAATAAAGGAATTGCAATGGCCCAATCAAAGTCCTAACATCAGCTCAGAAGCTTAAACAAAGTATGCATGTCATGCACTCAAAGTTGCAGAGTGGGCAAAGCTAAACGAATAACACACTAATGTTCATTTTACTATAAACTTAGAAATAGAGGCAATAAAATGCTTTAGTACAACAAATACACCATGGGGCTTTGAAGCTGACTTGGTTTTTGCTTTTTTTTAAGGATAACCAATGGATTTTGTGGTAAATGTGTTAAATTGCTGAGGTAGTTTGCTGACAGTGGCCCTATGAATTACTTTAAACATCTTGACATTATTGCCCCTAATGGCTCCTTGAGGAAGAAAAGATTGCCTTCTACTCATGTACTGAGATTTTTTAAACACAGGATAAAAAAACAGCATCATTAGGGAGGTAGTAGCTGCACATTACAGACATTTAACTAAAATAGGCTTCTGATTTGATTGGATTTATTTCTCCCTTTTTAGTGGATTACCCCAATGTTTGCAGGCTGCACAGAGACCTCGCCTGGGCCACAGGGAGAGGCATTGAGCCAAGTCACACTTCTCCTTTTCACAATCCATTCAACATGCAGCACACCGCTAGACACTGTGTTGCTGGAGGGGAGCAGGCACTGATACCCTCTTAATGTCCTTTAAGCTGGGCCCAAGTGAAAAATTGCTAATGTGCAACAAAGCCCAGACCCTGGCGATCATGACTGGGGCCTTGGCACAGGTTTGTGTCACATTTTGGGGAGCGTCTGAAGGGAGGTTGGTAATTACTTCTTTGTTTGTGATTTGCAATTTTACACCTGTCATCCCTGAACAGTGCTAATTTCAAATCGTGACGCATGTTAGAATCAGTTGAATGCTGCAGAAGTGGAACAAGTTGGATGGACTGATGTGCTACTGGGAACACGACATCACTTAAAACTACATCTGAACCACAAATACCACTGTTACTTTTGAAAAAGAAATGTATGTAGGCTGCCTTCCCTTTATCCAGTGCTTTACACTGAATGTAGTGTAAAGCACTTTGGAGTCCTCTATATTAGATAATGCACTATACAAGTACAGACATTCACAGGCCAAAATAGATATATTTTTTCCTGTTTTGTTTGTGAGAAGTTCCATAACTGGGGCACATTTGAAAGGCGCAGCACAGTAGGAAGTGATTACCCACTTACCCGAGCGCTCTGACCAGCAATAAGCTGGTCATCTTCAGTCTGGACACTAGTCCTGCTGCGAGTGTCATAGTCCTCTTGTTCAAAGTCCGAGTCATCTTCCAACTCCTCTGGTGTCTGTAGGAAGCACAAAAGCAAAGTCAGAAAAAACTAACAAATCAAACCTCAGAAGAGAAAAACATCAGACTGCATAAACTGCAGTTTTTCTTCAAGGTAAAGCACCTTGCTTTGAAATATCCCATTCCTTGTGTTTTGTATTCAATACCGCAACTGTGGGTTTAGTTCAAAGAGAATTCTGTAAACTGTCAGAGATGCAACATAACATGATAGCCAAATTGCCAGTAAAATTATTCCAAAGGACACTTGTGTGAACCTCAAGCAAAACTGAAGGAAATAGCCAAAACAGAAAAAAATGTATGTCCTGCATATCAATGTATCTAGATATACAACAACAGACAGACAAAATTAAAATGTTTATTCAGACCAGATGAGATATTAATCTTTTTGAGTGACCTAGCCAGAAATATAATGGCAAGGATGCCTTCCAACCTCAAAGACTTGGAGTTCATCCCCAAAGATAAATCGTAAAAAAATGCCTTTGAAAGATCGAAAAGGTTGGTCATCTATTATAAGGGTAATGCTAATTAGGATTTTCCCTTTGATTATTGAGAAAGATATCAATGATTTTCAACACACTTTACAGAATGTAAATAAAAACGGATAAACAACTTTTTTTAATACACCTTTTTTAATAACTTTTGGGAAATGCTTGTCTCACTGTCTATAAAGAACAAAAGTCTTGGCTGAATGAACATAATTTTAGATCTAAAACTGCCATATGTGTGAATAAAAAGAGTTGTAATTCTTAAAAGTGAAGAAATGCTAAATACCTTTTTAATGCCAAAGCACTACAAATTTCCTCCAGAGGAATAAAAAGAAAATAATCAATAATTATTTATAGCCCAATATCTGGGTCTGTTTCATAAGACAGCTGGAATTGTAAACACACTGCTACACTACATCAAAAAAAGTTTTCTCAGGTAAAAAAAAAGGCGCAGGCACATTTAAGATTCTCCTCTCTCCCATTTAAAATTCTTAGAAAAAAATATTTAAAATATGGAACATGAGGACTTTCCCCAAATGATATGTCTAACAGGCTAAATAACATTGTCACTATTTACATAATTTAATGCGGACAAACTATTATAATGTCCAGCTTCTTAGCTTAACTTTTTAACTAAAAATGCTATCAGCTCATATAATTAATCTTATTTCATCTTTAATGATCAAAGATTTCTCTCTACACCAAGTTTGTCCCCTTATAACAGTAGTAAGCTTTTCTTCGAAGATCAACAATATTCAAATATCTTTGTGTAGTGGCTTTAAATCCTTATTGTCATTCCTCTCAAGTCTGAAAAAAACGTTATAAAATGTGAGAAGGAAAGAAAATAGTGAAATATTCCAAAATCCTCCATTAAAAAGTTTTTTTGGCATTTCATAGAATACAAGAACAAAGTAATTATAATTTTATGAATTTTTACTTCTGAAACAGAATATGTGCTATGAAAAGACATGTTCCTTATATTAGGAATATTGTAAACAGGCTACTTCATCTGCTGAAGTCAGATAAGATTTGTTTTCAGGACACATGTAGCAGCTGACCTGATAAAAGGCAAAGATTCACAGCGAAATATGTATATTTGTTAAGTGATGCTAGAATTTCGAAAGCAGGGAAGCAAAATTACCCTTACAAATATGACAGTGATGGCTGAAGAGCTGATTAAAATTATATCTTTAAAGTACAAAAAAGCACTTAAGAACTCAAAATAGCGATCAAACCAGACCGCTAATAACAGTGCAGTACTGAATTCAATATATTTAGCTAGTACCAAGCTAGTATTTCTGTTATTGTTGGATTTTGTTTGTTGTCTGGTACATTTGTTGTGAAGAAAAGTAAAAATAAAAGACATTAGGTAAGTATGTCTTAGGGAGCAACATTAATAAAATGGAAAAGAAAATCCTCACAGTATTGTGGTGGAAAATTGTTATGCAATTAGGAATTAAGTGTACATTCTCTGTTTAGTGAATGCATCTAGGGTAAAATGACAAGCTTATTGTTCCGGCTTAATGTTATGAGAAAGATATATGTGTCAGGTCACCAGAGAGACAGACGCCGGGGCAGTAAGATAACAGTCTGGCCTTCGGATGTGCTGCTTTATGCGTTGGTATGACTCGCATGAAGCAGTTACTCTGGAGGCGGGGCGTGAAGGTTGGAGAAGACATCTACAGAGATAAACAATGATTGCTGAATACAATTTAAGCGGTTAGTTAGAAAGGTTGGTTAGGGTGATGCACGAGTAACTCTGTCCCCGCCATGGTCTGGCCAGACCCAGTACCCAGTCCTTCATCAATACTGGGTACCCAGGCAGACAATCGGGTCTGTAATCTAGCAACACTTCACCTCCAGAAAGTCCAATATGTCGACAGAAAAATAAAAGAATTAATGGGCTTAGGGGAGGAATTTGGATAATTTGAAAGAAAACCTAAAAGTTATGTAATTTATTTGTGGTTTATTTATGTGGTTTTGTTTATTTCTCTTTTATTTACTCTTGTTTGCTTCTTCCAGAACTGGAGTGTTTGAGCATTAAGATCATTTGTTAGATGGCTTGCTATAATGCAGAATGACACACACACACACACACAGTTATTGTTACACATTCCATTGTAGTACTGCAATGGGTTTCGCTGAGTTGTCCTGTGTTTTTCTTCAGGTTGGTTGGGACCCCTGCCTTCGGTCCAGCGGCGCCTGGGGAGGGCAACAAAGAGCCTACAGTCCTAAACCCCCCCCCCCCAAAGGCGGAGGCCGGACTCCGGCCTGAATGCGGGCTGACCAGTGGGCAGAGGGGAAAACTCTTGCTCAGGTGAGATGAGTTATTTGGGGGCAGTGGTTTCCCTGGAACATGGCGATTAGCTGGATCGAGGGGGTGGCCCTGGGCCAGCCAGCCTGCAGATGACCCAGTGAAATTCAGGCAGGACAAAATACACACAGCTCAAATGCAATTAAGAAATGCTTGCTGACTGATGTAGCTGTATTTTATCTCTGTGACACCTGCTTATGACACACACATACACATTCCCTTAGGAAAGTAAATCCTGTTTTGTTTCTGCCAGAGGAGCCTTAGAGCGAAAGGGGTCTCGATGGAACCAGGCCATAATTTCTTATTCTTTCTATTTTTTATGTTGATCTAATTTTTTTTGTTATTGTGTTGTAATTTGTAAGGGAAAGTTGATGTGCAACTAAACTTAATTTGTTTGTTTTAGACGGAAGGTTCGGCCCAAAAAGGTATGGACAAGTGGCTTGGTACCTGTGCGTAGCTGAGTTTGGGGGGTGCTTATATATTTTGGCTCATTTGGGGCTATGGTGAAGGAAAACACTCTTTAAAATAGTAATAAATAATAAAACGTATTTGTTCGTCAACAGTGACGTATCACTTTTCAAATTCAGAAAGCAAATAATATATAATCACTTGGTGTTTAGGGGTAAAAATCAAATCCTGAACTATAGATTTCACAGTTAGTTTTGATGTAGCTCTCTTGGCTTTTATCACAGCCTAAATTATTTGAGGCCTGTTGTGAGAATTTTTCTGCGTAGCATTTTTTATAAAAGAAGATTTGAATGGCTTAATGTGGCAAAAAATATACTGATCATGTTAAAGGTTAAGTCTCTTTAAATTAAAGGTTAAGTCTCTGTGTTAACTGAGATACTTTTTTTGCCATAACAGTATGGAAAAACTAGCTGCTAATGATTTATTTCCACAATGCTCAGGCTATATGTCTCTACATTGGGAATGGTTATATTCTAATCCTTACTGTGTACTATGTCACGGCTGCAGAGGTATTTTTCTTAATTGTCTATGTTGCCACAGCGGGGCCTTTTGATCCTGTCATGGGAAGGGGTCACAGCACATTTAGGTTCATCGAGTTGAGGCAGAACTTGCAGGGCTGCTATAAAAGTGATTTCTGGAGCCAGGATTTTCAGCAGTTCTTTACAAATTATCTAGCGCTTTAGTGGTGTTTGTCACCCGGAATCCCCTTCTTTCATTTTTCTAGTAGGCACTGCTTCCTGGTGAGGGATGAGAACACGAACAAGGTAGGGTTAGGTCAGCTGCCAGGGAGGTTTTTTTGTTCCTATTAGTAATACTGCCAGGCAGTCCAAATTCTGGAGTGGGAGTAACCACATCTGATCTCTTAAGGCAACAAACATCCTCAGGAACCTCATCTTTTGGGTGAATCTGCTGTAAGGTGTCTCAGTCGTGGAGTCACTTTGGTCAAGCACCTCTCTTCTCTTTAATGTAAGCTGTCCTGGGCAGGAACTTTCTACCATATAATTTGCCAAGTTTTGTATATATCTGGGTCTGACAGTTCTTCCTCAGTTCAAAGCCAGGACAGCTAAAACAGATAAATCTGTATTGGTAGGCTATTAACTGATACTTTGAACACTTCAGTGCATTTAAAAGTATTCATACATCTTTAACATTTTCATATCTTGTCAAATTACAACCCCAATTTTTAACATATTTTATTCGGATTTTATGAGATAAACCAACACAATGTAGTACTTAACTTTAAAGCAGAAAGGACATTTTTCCACCTTAAAATCTCAAAAGTCAAAGTGTGAATTTTTTTATCAGCCCTCTAAGTCAGTACTTTGAAGAATCACCTTTAGCTGTGGTTACAGCTGTCACTCATATAGAGAGCACCAGTGAACATCAGCTTTCATGTCCTACCACAGATACTCAATTAGATGTTGGTTTGGACTTTACCATGTCATTCTAACACATGAATATGCTTTGATCTGAACTATTCAGCTGCAGCTCTTGCTGTTTAGTGTAATTTTCCTGCTGGAAGGTGATACAGATCTTACAGCCTGTAACAGGTTTTTATACAGTATTTCCCTAAATTTAGCACCATTACACTTCCCATCATCTCTGACCAGCTACCATATCCCTGCTAAAAAAAAACTTCCCCAC
The DNA here is from genome assembly GCA_963556495.2 of Valencia hispanica. Taxonomy (NCBI): domain Eukaryota; kingdom Metazoa; phylum Chordata; class Actinopteri; order Cyprinodontiformes; family Valenciidae; genus Valencia; species Valencia hispanica. Next base: position 36,858,695 of record OY747703.1, read on the forward strand.
AGTTTTTCATCACACATAAGCCTCTTTAACAAAACATCTTTGTCATATATCCTCAGAGACGAGCTCTTGTGGCCATTCATATATCACAGGTTGAGACGGTGACATGAGTTTTCAAAAATTAGACGGGCACTGCAAGACAGGAGGTATCGCGCAGCATGGACATCAGCACTACACACAAAATTTGTGCAAAAATTCTTCCCATTCTTTTAAAAAGAGTGATGCATACAAATTCAATCGTAATGGCTTTCTTTAAAATGTCTTTCTTCTTGCCTCTTTTCTATAAAGATTAGATTGATAGATTGCAGGACAACTATTTGCCTTGTTGACACAGCCTCCCACCTGAGCTGTGGACCTCCGCTACACCTTTAGAATTACCATGGACCTCTCTTCTCTGAATATGAAAATGTTCTACTTTCTTGATCTTTAAGAAGCTGAGGAATGTGTTTGATAACTTAACTGTGCTTTAAACTTCTTCACAACTTTTTCTCTGACCTGTTTAGTGTGTTCTTTAGTCTTCCTGATGATGTTTTTCAATAATGATTTTTTTAAAACCTCTGCGGCCACAAAAAGGCCAACATGAGTAAAGAGGGCTAAGTACATGAGCATGCCAAATATTTCAGATTACTTAAAAACGGAAAAATCTGATTTACGTTTTCTTCCTGTTCACAATTATGCAGTGCGTTGGTCTGTCATATAATGTAAAATCCTCATAAATTACACTGAAGTTTGTGATTTTAATATAAAATATTTAAAAAGCATAAGAGGTATTAATACTTAAAAAAATTGCAGACTGGACCAGTTTCTACTATACTTACATCTAGAACACATTTTTCTATTGACTATGAGTGTGTATTTGAATTTAAAATAGTAAATAGAAATGCCTAACATTTTTAAACAGTGACATTTTCTCAGGGTTACACATCAACTAAGGGTGTCTTTACAAGGTCTGTTAATGATAATGAAATAAAAGAAAATTATAGCACAATTATAACACACATTTTAGTGTCTGGTCGGTATGATTGCTCTAGGAATTCATGTACAAACAAACAGCTTCAAGCAAACTTTGCCTCTATCTGTCATGTTTGCTGGGAGACTCTAGTGCGCACACACTTGACTCAGACACTGAGGAACAATGAAGCAAACTTTTATTGAGGGATTTGAGGCTGGCGGCGAGTCGGCCCGGCATTGGAAAGAGCCCTGAAACTCCGGGGAACTCGTCTCTGGAAAGAGTTTGGACAGGTGAGTGGGACAAACTGGAGAAAGGGAATGTTGCAGGATGAGAGCGTTGACAAGACCTTACTTGCAGATTGACGGGGACAGGCTGTCAGGAGGGGGTGTGTCAGTCCGGTCCGTGGCGGCGTTAAGGCGAGAGCTGTGCGGGTGCGACCCGGGATGTTTCCTTCCTTTCCGGGAGGATCGAGGGTGAGCAGGCAGGTGAGAACAGAGCAAACCGAAGGTGGATCGTCGGAGCTATCCAGCGGATCGGTGCGTGAGGGACGGGATGGAGTTCCAGGGAGGCGCAGACTCCTTGGGCTGCGGCTGCAGCTTTCCAGAGGTCGAGCGTGGGGACTCGGTGAGGCTGCGAGGTGGAGAGAACAACGGTAAGACTTTCACTAGGAACAAAACTCGAAAGAGATGATAGAAGTTGGCCTGATTACCACTCTGGGCGCATAACCATCTGGCGTCTGCTCTAGGTCATCACACCCCTCATAAAGCCCCTCAATGATGGAGAAACCACGCACAGCTGGCACCTCATCTGCGCTGATGCACCCTGTGGAATAGAGGTGACACGCCCACACGGACACTATCTTTGCATGCCATGCTGGCTTGGAAGGTAATACAGCCAGCCAACATCTTTTGGTCTGTTTGTTAGGCTTGCTAATGTCTCCAGGCCCCTGATGTCATTGTTGGATTTCGAAATGATGTTGCTTATCTCACTCTCCCGCTCACTGTTTTAGCCACTAGATGTTGTTCAACTCATACACTGGCCTTTTTTTTGCCACAGGCTTGAGCATCTGCTAAAGATGTCGGAAATATTCACACACTCCTAGCGCATCATTTAGTTTCCTCTGGAGCTGTTGAAATGGCACTGAAACCCAGCCCTGTCATTATGCCCAATATGGTGGGGCTTTTTATATAGGACTTTGGAGTTTTAGAGTGGTGACCAACTGTTTATAATATGGACAAAACAACATTTGGGTAGGTAATACTCAAACCAACAGTTCTTCAATTTGATTATGGAAGAAACTGCCTTAGCATCCATGAGTCAGGGCTTAACTCTTTCAACCTGTGGCCTGGCTGCTTTCCCGGTTTTCTTCAATGAAATCCCATCCAAAACAATACCGCAGTTGTGAAGTGGCCAGGCGTATAACTTGTGTGCCAAATCAAATGAGGTCTTTATCTTGAATGACGTGCTGCTACAGCATGAGCAACTGAAAGGATCAGTGAATTAAACTTTGCTATGCCGACTGCCATGAGATATGGTAGTCATGGCATTAAGGAAAATGGGATGATGTAAGTCATTTCCAAATGTATATGTATATATATATATATATATATATATATATATATATATATATATATATATATATATATGTATATATATTCGGTCATTCCAGTGTTTAAATTATTAAAACAGGGATTAAATAAATATTAAAACCCACATTTAATTTTCTTTTTTACAAGGGTTGTCAAATTCTAAGTCCAAATCGGATTTCTGATTGAGTCAAATGTCAAAAAAATAGCTAGTGATGAGCAATTCCCTTTCATTAAAAGTGCTGGCAAATTACAAGCAAAATAAATATCAATGTATGCCAACAATTTTTTATGACCCTAAGATGCTCTAATTTCTGGCAAGAACAGTGTAATGAGCAATTTTAAGTAAATCTTGATTTACTTAATTAGTTTTGATTAAATATTGCAAAAAGTGCTTTTTTTAACAGAGAAAAAAAATCAATTGCAATTGCTTTTCAATTTTTCCAAAACCCTTTTTTTTCATTTGTGCCCTAAAAATAAGGTGTGGACTCGGTCCAAATTGACTTGTTGTTTAGTCCTGATCTAGATTTGAGTCCACACTTTAGGAATCACTGCTTTAGCATATCTGGCTGTTACCGCATTCCAACTGATCTTTGTATCACTGCATTGTCAAGGTCATATCAAATAGATATAACGAATTACACTGTACAGAGGAACACTCTTCCTCATTGGTCATCACTAGTTTTTAGATATATTCTTTTGTGTCCAAAACAATTCTAATATGAGCTACTGAATAAATTTCCAAAAGTCAAAAGTGAAGTTAAAAAATAATTTGTATTGTGCATTTTGTAAATTAGGCTCACTTAGATTTTGTTTTGTTGTTGTCGTTGTAGGAGTTTGTGTGATATGAATGATTCTTTTTTTCTCAATGTCAAAATATTTAAAGCTTGAAGAAAATAAACACAGTGGAATAATCAGTTATTGTTCAGTTGCATGTATTTTGTTTCATAATTATAGTGTGTTGCAGATTTGCACCATGTCCTCATGTTTTATTTCAGCTGCTTCACACATAATTATGAGGTATGAAAGCAATCAGATACAAGAAAGAAAATCATTGCAACAATGATTCCAACCACAGAGCTGTTAAGGTCAGCGTAGCTGTACCTTATTTAAAGGAGTGGTAGATTTCTGTTGTGAAACATGGCTTGACAAAAGCGATGCTTGCCCATACATAAAGACTGTGAAAGAATGCAGCCCCCTCATTTGTTTCAATGAGGTCACTGTGTGACGCAGCAGAGGTGCCAACTTGGAGGGCCAGTTACCAAGGAGACCAGGCACTTATGTGAACATGACGATGGGATGATTCCGCTGTTTACCTTGTGATCATTTCCAGAAAGGATTAAAGTATTACGGATATTATGACCATTTTAAAAGCTAGTGAAACTCCTGCTTCCAACTTATTTCAGTATGTCAGCATCTTAAACAACATGATCCCATCCAAGCAATCCTTTTCAGTTATTTAAAATGAAAAGTTAGGTTGAATGCAAACTTTAAGTGTGAGAGGTGATTGGTTTAATAATAGAATCATACACAAGTGCCTTGCAAAAGTATTCCCATCCCTTGAGCTTTTTCACATTTTGTCTTGTTACCAACACAAAATGTAATGTATTTTTGTGAATTGTATGTGCTAGAGCAAAACAGAATAGTGCAAGAGAAATCCACTCCCCAGCCTTTAGAATGTTTTCTCCCAGGATTGCCCAGTTATTAGCTCTCTCGATACTCCAATCAGTTCTGACCACCTTCCCTGTCCTTGCTGAAGAAAAGCATAACCACAGCATGATGTTGACACTATCGGGTTTTATCGCGACTACTTTCCCTCTCGGTAGGTTGGAAGGTTTGCAGTTATGCCACACTCCTTACATTTTTAGATGATGCAATGACTAGTGCTCCTTGTATTAAACCTCTTCAAACCTTTATCACATGATGCATTTTGTTCACTAATGTTCTCTAATTACTAATCTCTAATTACTGTCTGAGAACTTGCAGAACTCTTGCTTTTATACTTCATATAAATAGATTCATTTACACTTCAGCTGACTGTATTTATTCTATCTTGGTAACTTCTGAAGCCAATTCATTGCACTTAGTTTTATTTATCAGAGTAAGAGGGCTTGAATATAAATATATGTCAAACTTTTATTGGTAAATATCTTGTATACTTTCACTTCCAGTTTACAATTATGCACTAACTTTGCACTGTTCTATCAAGAAAACACTTGTGGTTGTAACAAGACATGTGAAAAATGTAAAGATATTAATACCCTTGGAACAAACTGTAGACTGGGCCAACTGACTTACACTGTATTTGTTTATTACCAGAATTTCAGCCATACCGTCCTTCGTTTAATGCTTGTTGCTCCATTGAAAGACATTGCTGTATTTAAATGAACACATTTTGGGACAAATAGGTCACCACACAACTCTGCTTTAAAAGTTTCATTATAACCCCACTTTCTTCTCTAAACCTGCCTGAAGTTTTATATGCTGTGGAAAATTGGCTTCTTAATCCACTGACTTCTCAAGAGATCTTTGGTGGGAAAAGTCTAAAGGAGCCTAATACTAAGAGAGAGAAAAATTATACACACTTGGAGAAATAAAAAGGGGAGGGGGCAGCATTACATGTAACACTAACATTTCATATCTGTTTAATGGAGCCAAACAACAGAGAAAGCATATATCTTCCAAGTTGTTTCCTCAAAAAGTAATTGAACTTGGACGGGGTTATGATGCCAGCTGGTCCCGGGCAGTTCAAAGCTGCCTGTTTTACATTATTTACCAACATCAAATTATTTTGCGTACCGTAATTAGATTTTTTTTCCAGAACTGCACTGGGAATCCTTCCAGCCTGCATAAAGTTGAATAAATATCTTACATGCTGAAAAGAGGGGGGTCAGTTTTGGGTGGAAAATGCACATACTGTAACATCAGAGTGGAGCTGCTGGTAACTTATTATGAAGCTTCTTTTTTAATCATGACAGCTTTGAAAATTAACAGATCATGTGAAATATATATATTTATTTATTCATTTATGTTTCCTTGTCCTGCAGGAAATTATGGTTTTGTTAAGAAATATTTTATATCAATATACATGTGAACAAGTAGCACATTTTTTTAATAATTAAAAAGTACTAATGGTGCTTAAAATAAAAGTTATGTCCTGTAAGTACAAATTTGAATTATACTTTAGCTAATAATCAGAAGAAGAAAAAATATATTAAAATTGAAGCCTTTAAGCTCTGTAACACTTAAGCCTGTATGACCTCTGTATGCACACAGAGCAGATTATTCACACTATGAATAACAACAGCTTGCCCGTTGAGTAGTTAGGTCTACTGGTCCCCAAATAAAAACCTTGACAAGTTATTTTACAAATATAAACTGGTTAGAATAATCAGTTATTAACAATTAACAATATACAGTCAACTTTACAAAATAGTGTTAAACCTTTACTACCTAAAATTACGATTTGTGTTTTCACTGGCAAGCAGAAGTTACATTTAATACAGAGTGCTACATATACATAAAATGTATATGCATATGCATATACATATAATCAATATTAATTAGGTATTAAGGATGCAAAGTTAGTGAAATTAGGCATAAACTGGCATAACACCCACCATACACTACCTTGGCTGCAATTAGACATGAAGAACTTTGTGGCAAATTCGCAATAAAACTCTACATGGGATTAAACGCATAAATATACAAATGAGGCACAACATTACCACAGGTGAAATGAATAACACTGATCACTTCATCATAGGACTTGACATGGGGAGGAATAAATTAGGCAACAACTGATAATTTCTTCTTAAAAGTTGAGACGCAAAAGGCAGAAAAGTGGGCAAGCACAGGGATGAAATTATGATCAGGGTAGTCCTAGGCTGCAGTGGTTATCTATCAAGAAAGGTCAAAGGAAGTGACAGTGGTGAACCTGCAACAGGGTCAAAGGCTTAATGATGCACATTGGGAAAAAAAGGCTGTTCCATGTTATAGATGATCTACCATAGGCGCGCTTCCACAATTGGAACTTCAGGGTAATTTGACCGGACCTTCCCGATGTGCTCGTGTCTCCACTTCATCGGGCCGGGACGTTTTTGGGGCCATTTTAGGAACCAACGAAGTACCTGTATGGGGGTATCTACTCAGAATGGTCTGATCGAGTCACCAGGCGGGAGCTGTGGTTAAGTCGTGCTGATTGGTAGTAATTCAGAGGGAAATGATCAGACCTTGCCAAAACAACTGGCTTTTTAAAAATAAGAAGAGTTGCTGGCGAAGCAGTTCAAAACAACAGCAAAAAGAAACACAGCAACAAGCCCTGCTTCTTTCATGTTGATCTCTTGTTATTTCTGCTGCTCTGGGCGCCTTTTTGCACTGATCAGTGATGCTACTCGCTGCTGAAACAGTCGTGATATACGGATGTCTTAAGCTGATTCTTTAATTAGCTGATTGTGTATGGAAATACGGCAGCTTAGAGGATTGGGCCAATGAATTGTATTATCAGAAAAAGATCTGGTTAAATTACCCTGAAGTTCGGATTGTGGAAACACGCCTCATAGTTCAGATTGTTGGTTCTGATAAAAAGGTATCATATTGCAAACTCAATTGCAGCTGCATGTTATGCATGATAAGCAAAGAGTATAGGACATCTTGGTGAAATTCAGCGAATGCTCTGGATGGACCCACCCTTATCATGAGGACAGCTTTCCTGATATCACGGACACCATCGTAGACCAAACGAGACGCGTCAATGAATTCGTTCTCCTCAAAGGCCTGTGGGGGATTTGTGCTCAGGGCCTCGATCGCCACCTCTACCTGTTCAGCAAAACGTGGCATGACTGCAGGAGAAAAAGCCAGACAAATTTGATTATGATCAGTTATCCGCTTCTTTCGATTAAAATGAAAATGCTTATAAAGTAAAACAGAGAATAAATTTAGTGATTTTTAGTTGCTCCTTTTCCTCTTTGAATATGCGATCCCAACCTGTTTTCATTAGGTATCACAGCAAAGACCTTCCTAAATAGAAATATTCCTTTCAACCACAGTCCGGTGCATGCTCTCAAAGTGAATTTACGTGCATCTGAGACTAAATAGTGAGAAAGGTATGTGCAATAATGTGTGAGTCCAGGCTGTCAAATCATAATGCCAGTGAAAGGAAAAAAAAAATCAGCAAAGTCTTTTTGAGCCAAACAAAAGCCCTAAAAAAAACTATTGACCACAGAAATGGCTGGTTTTGTTCTCAGCATAAACTGCTGGGAGTTGGAGACGGAGGAGCTTTATGCTCATTGTGTGTTTCTGTTGAACTGTGCTGAAACTGAAAGGGTTCTTAATATTCAGGAATAGTGACTTTATGTTTCAATATTTAGCAGGCCACCTTTCTATAAGGTCTTCTGTTGTGATTAATAATAATTGTGAGGCAGAAAATAATCATAACATTAGCATCCATTTACAGAGCTAGACAGTCACCAGACAGAAAAGACTCTTGCGTAGTTTTTGGAATCAATCGGGGGCTTCATCCAACTCTATGAAAGCTTGCAACGGCAATACTATTTTTAAATGTAAGCATGGCACATAAATATTTTTTTTCTCATGCAATTCCCACTAAAAACACATTTTAGGACAAAATTGTTAAAGGGGAAAAAGATAGCTCATTTTGTGAATAAATAGATTTATTGTACACTTTCGAAAAAATGGGCAGCAAATATGTATGATTAAAAATTGATTTAGTTTTTCAAGAACTGATTTAAAAGAACATCCTTTTTGGAGAGAAAAACACATTTAATGAGGACAGATGGATGATAAAAAGGAAAATGTGGGGAAAGACAAATAAGCTACGGCAACTTGGCTGGTGGACTCTCACCTGAAAGCCAACTGTGTGGTTTCATTATTATTCTAATCCACATTATCCTGCCCACTTACATACAAAGCAAGCTAGATCAATTATCCCACTTGCACTTAAGGTGTATTCACAATGTACCTATTTGTTTGATATAAAACATAGTCTATATTTCACTAAACATAAAAAGCACCACAAAAACTCTGCCTTTTTCTTTTCATTTTTAATTCAGTTTAATCCACTTACTGCAGAAGCGTAAAATAGGCTTTTGGGAATTGCTGGGAAGGCGATTTAAATAGAAATATTTAAATGTTCATCGAGCTCTTAATGAGCAAAGTTGCTGGTAAGAAGCAATTTCACTCATTCCAGTTGAAAAATGATAAAGGGAATTAAATGTGACCGTGTAGGAATGGATTTTTTCACCCGCCAGGCTTAAATGTAGTTAAACTGAGAAGTTATGGAAGTACAATGAGTGCGTGAAAACTTCAAAGCAGAGGCAGTGTGCTCTGGTGACGTGCTTAACGAGACATAAGGAGCACAGCTTTAACCGTTTCTTATGCATAAACCTTAATTTCACATCCAAAAAGCCCAATTCAAACACAATATTATGACTGCTGAAAACAAGTAATGTTACAAATGAAGCTTAGAAACAGCAATAATCTATATTTCACAGGCTAGTTCAAATGTTTCCCCAAAATAAATGGCATAGCTATTTCGGGAGAAGTTTATATAAATAGGTAACTATCAGCTCCAAATTCGTATCAGACTTAAAACTCACAAGTGACTTGCCAAAAACATAGCAAATATCAGAAATTTGTATTTTAAAATTTTTGTAGATTTAGCTAGATTTAAAAAGTGTTACAATGTGCACCAAACAAAAGGCAAGGGAAACAAGTTGAAATCCTCCCTTCTTCTTAGTGTATTGTTCGCACTTGAAGGTAGGATAGAATGATGCGTTGTCAGGGTGAAGAGGAAGCCGAGCTATAAAGCAAAGTTCTTGGTTTAGGTTCTGATCTCCACTTGTGGTCATGAGATTTGAAGCATGGCAGAAATAACACGATCCTGGATGCAACATGCTAAGTTGTCAGTTCAGACTTCAAATTAGAATGTGTGCACATCATACTGAGAATAGGACACCATGCAAATTGACCTACACCCTTTGGCATGGAATGTCTTTTCATAAGTAAGTAATGTCTTTTCATAAGTAACTTTGGAGTGTTGGTTTGCTTAGGCATGTCTGAGTTTCACTCATGTGGACACATTATCTCAGTAAAAGAAGATAGATGGGTGGATGGATGGATGGATGGATAGAAGGATAAAAAGAACTAAAACCATGACATTGTCAATGTTCTATGTATGCTAAATAATAAAAACACTATGACTTCTTTTTTTTTTACAAAATTTTCTACATTTAAATTGAAATATTTTAGAATACACCCTGCAAAGTCTAATTGTGTTGTGGCAGATGGCCATTCACACTGAGTCAGATTCTGTTAGATGTTTCTTCCTGTTAAAGGAGAGTTTTCTTTTACGCTACATGCATACCCAGCATGAGCAATTGCTGCAAAATCAACAGCACAATGCAATGCAAGCGACTTTCCACTGTTCCTACATGCTCATCCAGGAGGAGTAAATGCTGCAAGTTAATGACTTGATGCAATCTACTGGGTTTCCTTAGAAAGAGAAGTTGAACGGAACTTGACTGCATTGTTTGATAACTAGGATCAATTGGAGTGCACTTGACTTCCAAACTGTCTTTTGGATTGGGTTGAATAGATATTTTTGTAAAGTGCCTTGAGACGTGTTGTGAATTGGCACTATATAAATAAACTGAATTTAATTTAATTAAATTAGGACATTTGAGTTACTTTTTGTAGACTATTTTTAGGGCAATATCCTGCGAGGAGAAAAAAAACTAGAGGAGATGGATTGTTTACTGAACACTACTTTTACAATAGGGATTTGAAGAATGTTATGACTTCTGTTGAAAAATGCATTTTAGACTGCACTAAGTGTACCGATTTGTTACCTGTAAAGTCTCATGATATAAAATAAAATATAAGAATAGTACAAATGTACGATTTAATTTCTCACGAGTGGATGTGTCTAAACTGGTATAAAATGTTACATGTGAAGCAGAATATCAACATGTTTACAATGATCTGTAAATAAATTGGAGGGATTGTAGTGGCCCCTGTCGTCCACAGCTGCTATATACTTTGTTAAAAGCTTCCTGTTAACTTCAATAATTCCCTGCAGCCATCTGAAGGCAGCAGGACATATTTGTTGACAATTCTACATCGTCTAGAATGAAAAGAACGTCCCCAGAGCTCTTCGCCATTATACAGGACCGTCTACTGTGTTTACCTTTTCTTAAATTTTGTGCAAATCACTACTGGCTCATATTCCATATAATACTTAAGGAGTAACTGTGTCACATTATAAGATTGCTGTAATTGTTTTTTGAGTGGAAAAACATGTGAGAAAGCAGGACTGAAGTGACTATATAAACCAAGATGTGTTTTGAAGTAGCTTTATCTTCATAGAAGAATATTTTACTCCAGCTGCACATTACTCACAATATCACAAAAAACATGGTTTGCTTGAGAAGACTCTTTATATTTCAGAAGCTTTTGTCATTATGCATCATTGCAATTGACGCAGCTGTTACAGGGCAATGATATCAAGGATGTGACTCATCCACAGTATAAGACTGTTGCACAGTTTGTTTTCTGGTAGCTTCCTAATCTACAAAGTTCAGTGATTAAAAACTCTGCATCTCTAAAGACAGTGTAGCAGTGTCTTTATTGGCCCAATGAGCACATCTGCCTGCAAATGTGCTGAATATCACACCCAAACAGGATATTCAGACATGTGAATCTCAGATATGCCTCAACAGAAGCCAATCGGGAAATATCATGAGACCACCGTCCCAATCCGACAGCCAGAAATAATCTGCAAGACAGAAAAAAAAAGAAAAACTCCCATGCTATGAAGCTGGACGGGAGAGGAAAAAGCGTAGGAAGTGTTGAACACTTAAACTGTTGGAACAAATGTGGCCACAGGGCCTACAACAGCAGTCTACAATTTATCTAATCCTTTAGGAAACATTTTGCTGTCATTAGCCTCCTTTACTGTTTTCACATTAAACTCCAGTCAGAACATCTCTTCTCTCATCAGCTGCTTGTATCGTTTTACTGCAGAGTCATAAAACATAAAAAAGTAAACAACAGCACAAACCATTTCCCAGCGTTGTCCAGAGATCAATCCTACCTTAATCATCAATCTGGCTCTACATTGGGACTGAGGATAACTGATAATTAACCTGTTCACCATGTGCTAAATCTTTATAAATACATCTTAAATAGTCAATAAATTACATTATAGTAAATCCAGAATAACTAAAATATATCCAGATATGACACATGTATGAACTCTTAGGATGAGAAGGATGGCTCATTTGGTAAGAGAATAATGTTGAAGAAATGTATCTGGTTCTGAAACGTATCAGGAAAGTATAAGAATACACAGGGCAGTTTGATGCATGCAGAGCCGCAGTAGCAAAGCAGTAAAGGTGGAAATGGTATTCCCTGATGGATCTGGCCTTTTTTTTTAAAGCAGAACAAGGCCTGTTTCAGATCATCAATGATTCAGGAATTATTTGAGGAGCAGAACAACTAGTTTGAGGTGTTGACTTAACTTCTAAGTTCCCCAGATCTCAGTCTAATCAAGCTTTTGTGAATATCTGTGGGGCAAACAAGTCAAATCATGGAGGTATGGTACTCACAAGAGTTAAAAGATCTGCTGCTAACTTTTGGTGCCAGATTCCATAGTACACCTTTAGGGGTCTAGTGTGGGGGTCCCCAACTCCCAGGGTGTATTGGTTTCTGGTTGCTTGGTAAACAAATACATGTAATAATTTCCATTGTATTGATGAACAGAGAGTCTTAATGGTTTTAATTGGAAAAAATAACAAGCATCAATGTGTTTCTGCTGGAGCGATAGACACGTAACAAGATAAGCAGTCAAAGTGAGCAAGAATAAAAAAAACATGAGCCACATGAACGAAGTAGTGTATGGGCTGGCCCAGAGAAGAGATGTTGCTTTTGTGTTAATAGTTATTTCCCTTCCCACCACCAGCCCCCTCAGATCCACAAAAATGTAATGAGGAGCATGTTTGGTGAGTGTGCAATAAGTTGGGGTCCCCTGGTTTAGTGGACTCCATCCCTAGTGCCTCGTTTCTACTGAGCAGTACGGCACAGGTCGGTGTAGTTCCGTACACTATTTTGTCTGTTCCCATCGTAAAAATGGCCCATATAACCGATCTGGTCCCCCTCTTTTGTAGGTCTATAGGAAATTGTACGGTATGGTTAGGGTGGAGCTACTGCCGACACACCACACATCCCATTGATTAGGGGACATAAAAACTGCTTGCGACAAGCACGTGACAGAGTGCATCACGATTGTTGTCACACTACATGACGCAACGGTAGGCATTTGAGTTTAACCCCACCTGCCCAGTGAGAGTCCAATTGGCCGTGGAAACGCTCTCCTGTATACGCTGGACCCATAACATAGGTTACAGGACCATACCGACCTATGTCATACCACTCAGTGGAAAGGAGGCATAGGTGAGTCTGTTTTGACAGCAAAAGTGGACCAACACACTATAAAACAGGTGATTATAATGTTACTCCTGACTGTGCATGTTTCTTGTTTTGTTGTTTTCTTTGGTGCTGAAGATGGTATAAATTTCTAGTTTTACTAAGTAAGTGTATATGAGTGTTAAATCTGGAGGAAAGAAGTGGGGGTTGTGAGATATAATTTACTTTTTCATATCATAGGAAAGTGGTCATTTTTATCACAAAATAAATATCCTGACAAAGAACAACAAACCAGCTCTGTATTGGATGCAGTTTACTTTTTCTGCTCAAAGTTAAACCAGATGGGAACTTGAAAGTATTGAGAGAGATAGGGTTTAATTTGGAGGAAAGTGTTTTGGTATTTTCTCCCACAGTTGTAAAAATTTAATAAACATTTTGCAGCAATATTGCATAGTAAAAACTCCAGACCTAGATCTTTTCTGCATTATGCCTATGAACATCCATTGATCAAAACAGCAGAAGCAGCAAGAGAAGCCAACAGCTCTCTGCACACCCCAATCACAAAAAAGCGTCCTTTTGCATTTGGATCTTCGACCAACAGCTCCAAATATCTTTGGTCTCACCACAAACCTAATGCTTATGTAACGCTGACTGGGTGAAAAATAACAAAAATCCTCATTTCAGTCTCTATCTGGTCTTTTCTCCCACAGTGTAATCTTGGTTAAAATGTTTTTCCAACATTCTCATTCTGCCCTCCTCGTCTCATAGTAATTTCCCCATCAGCGCTCTCTCCTAACTCCCGCCTCTATTTATGCACTGATTAAGGGACCTTAGCTCTTCTCCTTTCAAGCTTGGAGTTTGCTATCTGGCTGTCATTTTGGATAATACCTCTTTTTCCATCACTGTAACAATGGATGCAGATTTAAAAAGTGACTCAGCCAGCTGTGTGTTTTACACATATGGACCAAATAAGGAAGCCACTTGGTGTATTCAGAAAGCACAAATTTTCCTCCCTGTTTTATAGTTACACTCTAAAAGCCGTGGGCTTATTTCTTTAACTCAAATAGTAGGTTTAAGCTGTTGGGGCAGATGTTGGGTAGCGTTAACAAGAAAGTGTGATTGCCATTTTGAACAACTTCAATGATCTTATCAGGCTTCAAGAAAACTCTTCTACGATTCTTTGATTTGGTGGTCTGAGAAAGAAATATTCCAAATTAAACTTGTGCTAAGACAACCTAGGGCTGAAACAGTTCATATTTGATCTGGGACTGTTTCTAAATTGGGTAGTTTTTAACACTTTCAGAATGTAATAACTAGCTTTGTCTACGTTGGTGTCTACCGAGGTCAGCTATGTGGGTTTTCTGATTAAGGATATCAAAAAAAAAAATCACTGATCCTTGGAGCTATTATTTTAGACTGAGAAAGTATGAAGTGTCTTTACTCCTATCCCTTAAGTTCTAGCTGCATTTCCTTTTAGTGCACTTGATCCACTGATTTACAGGCATGACATGTGGGAGGAATGGTAACTATATGTTATTACTCACAGCAAAAGCCTGATTAAATCCTATTTTCTTCGGCCGGATTTAATAACAAGGAGCGTCTCCTCCTAAGCTAGAAAGGCATGGTGACAAAATATGGATCATATATCAGTTTTTAATCTTCTTTCTAGAGACTTCACATTAATGAGCAACCTAAAGAAATCTCTGTCTTTTTGAGAGGTAGATTATTTGAAATACAGAGTGTTATTCTAGGTAGAAAGGTGTAAAAGAGAAGGAGGAGAATGACGGGTGTAAACTGTGAGAAGTCATAACCACTTTCCCATTAGGCTATTGATTTTTCAACCTCTCAAGGACACACTTCAATCCCAGACCTGACTGTCAGGAATCTATGGCAAAGCCTTGCACAGCACTCCTTGGCTACCTGTGCTCTGCCTGGGCATAAATCTGACCAAGCTCAATCTGTAAAGGAGGGACGGGCAAATTGAGAAAAGGTCAAAGGGCAAGTACTGCAGTTGTGGTGAGTGTTGTATTGGTGTGGCAGCTGTCAAAAACAATAGGGAGGAGGTGGTGATTGGCATCGGCTGCCATTGGCATAAACAGAAGAGTAATCAAATAAAACACCAACAGCCATCTCAGAGACTGACACATGCACAAATACATGTGGGGAAAAGAAAAACATGTTTTACAATAGCACAATAATCAGAAAAAGGGTAAAAAGGGAATGGCCTAAATGAATTCCACTAAAATCCTCACTCAGATCGCTTAGTGAAATATATTTCCTGACAGCTATTGATTCTTTTTGGTAGTCTAGTTAATTGGAATTGGTACCCTCTAAAAAGTGCGCGATCCTATATCCTTTTTCATTGTTCAGCAACACTTAATCATCTTTCCCCCTAGCTATAGATTTCTCCTTAACTGTGCTCAGATCCACAGACATCAGGTTCTGAGAAGGGCCGAGGGAAGAGAGAGCCAAAAGTTCACCAGGATCAATAGGTGCTTTATGGTCCAGAATAGAAGTGCATGGTAGCACTTACGCCCACCCGCATGCGCCACCCTACAAATACTACCACTACGAGGTGAACAGGAATCACAACAGCTCTTCATCAAAAACAAATGTGAAGTCAATGAAACACTGGTCTAACACAGCTGGTGGTTCCTGGACTTGACATCTCTATTAGTAACCAGAATCGTTAAAATTTAAGAGATGTTTCTCTCTGAGGAGATCTGACTGGTCTCCTTTTCACATCTGTCTAGACTTTATTATCCAAGTTCTGACCAAACTGTTAAACATGTTCCAGTTTTTTTTCTTTTACAGAAGACATGTCCTATTCAAAACAACAAACATTTAGGCAAAAAAAATCACTGTGTACCAGTTTTAAAATGACAGACTCAATGCACCAGCTTCATGTGTAACCATCCTTTGATCTTAAAGATCAAAGTATGTGGCTAGCTGTTCACACCTGGAATGGGAAAAACAACAGCATTAGCAAGAAGCCCTAAATTATACTGTAGGCAGCGTTATTGGTGATGGTGAGGATCATTATTATAATTACTATTAAGTAAATATAATGGTAATATTTTGCATAGCATTTTCCTAATTTATTTAAAGCAAATGCAAGATTCTGCCCTACTGTTGTGCTGTTCGTTTTCACATTCATATCGATACCAATAAGGCAAAACATTAAGACCACTGACAGCTTAACTGAGTAATTCTGAAGATATTTTTAATTACAGAAACTTATATTAGGCAGTGAATGCACATTTTGTTGTCAGAGCCATTAGCACACCGTCCTACTCACTCCCTGTGTAAATTATTGTCTGCACCTGTGTCTAATCCCAGTCACCACCTGATCCTCATTTCCTCCGTGTATTTAAGACCTTCACTTTCTCTCACTCCCCATCAGTTCATACCCTTTCTTCCCTACAGTCTCATGTCAGTCTGGGATTCTGTCTTCATCATTCCAGTCCTGCCATCATAATTTCTTCAATAAATAATCCTATCATTTTACATACATCTGCATTTGGGTCCGTGCTGGATCCGGAGTTTCTGATATTTGTCTTCAAAGCTGATGCAGTAAAAGCAGGAAAAATGGGCAAGTGTAATAATTTGGGGGAGTTTAACATGGACTCAATTGTGATGGCTTGATGGACTGGATCAAACCATCTCCAAAACTGCTGCTTTTGTGGGGCGTTCCCAGACTGCAGTGGTCAGCATCTGTTGAATGTGATCCAGGGAATGGGCACTGGTGAACCTGTCACATAAGCCCTTGCAATCAGATTCAACAGATGAGTTACTTTAGCTCAGGTTGTTGAAAAGATTCATTTTAATTTTGATTCGAGTGTCAGAATACACAAAGCATCACAGTTTATGGCATCCGGGGTTTCATAGCTGAATATGTGGAAATTGTATTTCCTGATGGTTGTGGCATCTTTCAGTTGCATAATGTACACTGCCACAAAGCAAAAATGATTCAAAAATTGTTTGAGCAGCACAACAGTGAGTTTGAGGTGTGGACTTGACCTTCAAATTCTTCCGATCTCAGTCCAATCAAAAACTCTGCGGGATGTGTAGGACAAATAGGCATGGTCTATGTGGCCCTGTAGCTTTTAGGGTATCTGCACCTTCAGGGGGTCTTGTGCAGTATATACTTCAACAGGTAAGGGTTCTTTTGGCAGTATAGGTAAAATGGTAAATGCTCTGCAATTTATAGCAACTTATTAAGTCCAAAGACTCCAAAGCGCTTTACACTGCATTCAATCATTCCCCTATTCATACACACATGCTGATGGTGGCAAGCTACATTGTACCCACTGCTGTTCTGGGGTAGACTGACAGAAGGGAGCCTGATATTCAGTCTGTACCACTGGGCCCTCTGACCACCACCAGCAGGGAAGGTGGGTGAAGTGTCTTACCCAAGGACACAATGACTGAGACGGACGGAGAAGGGGTTCGCTGTAACCTAACAGGACAAATCCCTACCTCTTGAGCCACTGCCGCTCAGATGGTTATGATGTTATGTGTGATTAGTAAGTAATTTGTTTATTTACACATATGTCTACCCATCACTGTGTGGTTAACGTGGGTCCATTTCAGACCTGGCATTAACATGCACCCAGGGTTATTCAGATAAGAGTAGAGGTCCCTAAGCTAGACTATTGAGACCTTGTATTAGTATGTGTCCAAGCAACCAGATCACACTTACCCACTTTTAATGCTAATAAACATGAAGCCATGTCAAAGAATAATGAATGTTTGCTCATTGCCATTATCCTGCCTGTTTCTATGGAAGATACCAAGAGATGGTAAAGGACCCTCCTATGATAATCTAGTAATTCAATCTGGTTAGTATGTTGATTTTGTTTAGAGATCCAGAAAGCTTTAAAATAATCATGAACCTTAATTTTCAATACTGACCGTAACTGTGGCAAACTTAAAATGTGGTTTTATTGAGTGCAATGATTACATGTTTGAAACTTTCATTTAAAAACAACCCTTAGTCATGTGATAATCATTGTGACTGAAGTGATAGATTGTTGACATATTGGAAACTGAGAAGAAACCACTTGCTGGCATCAGCTCCACACACCTCTGTTACTTAGAGAGCGGCATAAAAGTGATTGGGATTTTACTTGACTGGCCCAAAATGGTGAAAAAAATCATCAAAATAAACTACAAAATACAGAGAAAAATCTGCCCGCTTTACTGTGTCACCTGACCATTAAAACTCAGAACAGTGAAAGAAGATTCTGACTGAAGAAAATTCCGACAAGTTTTTTTTACTTTTAACAAAAAAAATCTTTACAATTTCTGCTCATAGCTATTGATATTTTTAATTAACTGACAGCAATGTTTCAATCTAACTTTTTTTGTGTGTATTTGGTGATGGACATGCCCAGGAAATCACTCGCTGCTTGTAAGGAGTCAAGTCTTATCAGTGCATAGTCCTTCAGGGTGTCTCAGATTAAATTAGTCAAGCTATCAAACTAATGCAGAGGAAATGCAAATATATTGTTTATACAGTATTTAGATACATTTTGGTAAGGCAGCTTTAAATGGGATCATGTAAGACACCAGCTAATAAATATACTTAAAATTAAATACTATATTGATACTCGTATAACATACATCTTAACCAGTAAATGTTGAGATGTCGATGATGTCATCAGTGGTGCAGGCAAATAAAACCATAGTTAGACAAAGTTTAGAACTTCCACTTGGTTGAGAAATTACTGTATTTTTTGTGCTTACAGTTTTCTTACTAAACAGAATTTTAAGCAACTGCATTTAAATTTTTCACAACTTATAACTCCTAAATAATTAATACCCACACCTAATGCTTCAACGTTCAGACCTACCTCTGTCCAAATTACATTTATCAAAGTGAGTTGTCACTAATTAATTAAAATATGTTGTTTTGAGACAATGTCTGAAATGTCTAATGCTGGTAAAGAAACTATCCAACAGATTAAAGATTAAATGTGAAATATTCCATGAAGCTGTCAAGTTTGTGGTATGTAAAATTTCTGCAGCCAATGGAGAATATAAATGAACCCACAATTATTTCTAGTATTTGTTTCATCATTTTGCCAAGACATCCCACAAGGGTTGCTCTTTTGTATGGACATCAAAAATGTGCTGCTGACGATGAGAACAGTGTGAACTCCTTTGCTTTCGAAGTATTTAAGAAAGCTGGTCCTTTCTGCTGTTAGCAAGCTGAGAATGTGAGTTTGGCAGCATCACAGAGATTTGAAAAAAGGGGAAATGCCATTGGTCCCACACACATTTCCTGCCCAAGAAAGACGATTTGTCATTGACGGCTGAGCATCAACATTTCAAATACATGAGCAGGTCTGAACTGCAGCAATGAAGAGGTTCTGTTGTCAAAAAGGTTGGATTGTCTTTCCACAGACATCATGCCACCTGTGGCAACTGTCAGTTTTATTTCAGTGAATAATTGATGTTGCCTCATGAAAAATATGATCAATTTATCATCATCTACAATAGAACAATACCATATCTGTATCTGATGGTAATTCCAAATGGATTTTTTTACTTGTTCAAAGGTAACTGTATAGTTCTAAGGTCCAGAATAAAGAAAAGAAAATCATCAAATTTAACTTTTAACTACTTCACATATTCAATTTAGGCTTCTATAAGCCTAGTAATGGACTTTGCATTAATCTATCTATCATCCCGGAGTTTAGCATAAAACATTTCATCAAACGGGTGGAAAAGCTTTCAAATTAGAAAACTACAGTGACTCGTGAAACTTTTTTATATCCCTTGCACTTTTGTCATTTTACAACTACAAACTTCAATGTAGTTTATTTGGCATTCATTTAATAAACCAGAACAAAAATAATACTGAATTATAAACTAAAAGTCAAATGATACCTTTTTTGAGACAAGATTTGTTTGCGAATGAAAATCTAAAACCCATAGCATGCAGTCTTACTCAACCCCCTTTACTCTCATTTCTCAAATTAAAATTCAGTGCAACCAGCTGCCTTCTAGAAATAATCTTATTAGTAAACAGAGTCTACCTGTTGGCAATTTAACTTATGTATTCATACAGCTGTTCTGTGAACATCCAAGAGGTTTGTTAAAGAACATTAGTGAACAAACAGCTTCATCATGACCAAGGAAATGTGCAACCTTGTAGTATAAGTTAAAAACTGTTCAAAATGTGCATGTATATTTGCGTATAAAAGAACAACAGACTATTTACAGGAAGGAAAATATACTGTACTAAGAACAGGGATGTGCAAATTAAATTTACACCTCAGGTGGGATAATTAAGACTATTAGTTATTGACTCCACAAATTTGGCCTACTAAAAGAATGGCAAGATCAAAGCTATTGTTGAAATGAAGTCATAAGAACTCACATTTACAATTTGCCGCAACTCGTGTCATGGACAAAACAAACATATAGAAGATAACCTTCTTGTCAGATGAAACCAAAATTGCAACTTTTTGGCCTAAATCACTGTGTGTGGTTAAATTAACAAAGTACATCACTACACATCCCCATTTGAAAACGTAGTTGTGCAACATTATGTTGTGGGGATTCCTTTCTTCAGCAGAGACAGAAGAAAACATGTTGGAAGCTGGAAAAGGATTTAAGACTGATAGAAGTTCACCACTTAGCGGGGCATAGGCCCTAAAGACGTGGAAATTAATGATGTCCATCAAGTCTGACTGAGCTTGAGCTATTAAATCACTAGATGCGCAAATATGGTAGAGACATAGTGCGGAAAACTCACAAGTGTAATTGCTGGGAAGGTGTTTCTACAACGTATTCACTGAAGGAGGGTAAGTACAAATGCACATAACGCTTTTTTTAGATTTTCATTAGAAAACAAATGTATTAAAAAATGTATTATTGTCTTAACACTACAAGATCACTTCGTGAGCTTTGTGTTGGTTTATGAAATAAAGCTCCTACAAAAATACTTTGAGGTTTGTGACTGTAACATAACAAAATGTGAAAAAGTTTAACGGCTATGAATGACTTTGTAAGGATCCATATGATAATCTTTATCTTCTGCTTCTGTTTACGAATCAGGTTTCAAGCCGTTTTAATTTTCTAGTTGAACAAATTCAGCAATTGAACTAACTTAGAGAATAATTACTGAGTGTTGCACACTATCTCATCTTTGTAGAGACATTCAGGTATGCTGTCAGGCTGATAAAGGAAAACCACTAATCATCTCTTATGACGTCAACTCCTAAAAACCAACAAACACACGATGAAGTCAAATCAATGGGGACCCAATGTAATGGTGAATCATCAAGAGTTCTCCATTTGTTGTTCTCAATAATGCTGATATAATGCTTCTGTGCCATGCTGACTACTGAAACAAGATACATGCTCCCTTCAGGATTAATAGAACAGCAGCACAATTATCAAGTCGAAGTGTTCGACAAGGTTATGGTTGCACAAAATTGACCTCAAGTGTTCATCAGATATTGCCATGATGTGTCATCAATTAATTACCCTAATCAATTAAACTGAATCATGCAGAAACAAGCCAGAATGTGCTTAAAATACCATATAACCAACAATATAAGTAGTGTATCATGTTGGAGCTGAGCACCGCAAGAGGGGCCTTAGACAGATGGCTTTCCGAGCACACGTGACTCAACGAATGCTGTTTGCGACTTATCAGCTAATAGGGAGGGGAGCTGATTGTGTCTCTCAATTATCCTGGCAGATGAAAGTAACGAGCGAAACAACAGATATACCGCCTCGCTAAATGGGCTCTAATGGGAGAGGTAGAAACTGGAGCGGGGAGGATGGCAGAGAAAGGCGGGTGAAAAAAAATAGTAGAACAGCGGGGGGTGGAGGGGTGGGGGGTAGAGCAAAATGGCCTGAAAGAGGATGTTCAAATTTTTTTGGTATACAGGAGGGATTGTGGTCAGACTTTATTCTTCTATACCGGTAATGGGTAAATGACTTATTTCCTTTCATCCTGCACCTCTGTTTTGTCTGCTGTTTGTGTGACAGCACATTTTTAAAGGGCATGTTCGAGTATACTTTCAGGCAATTTGCACAGCTCTTTCAAAGAATCAAAAATCATTATCAGAAAAACAAAATTCAATGTGGTTCTTCCTCGTTTATCTTTAGTTTTTTTCTGAATTCACATGATAATAAAACATGACAAAAGATTGTATGAAGAAAATTATTAGTTTGCTCTAGATTTGCTCTAACATTCAGGTTTTGTTGGGATGTTATTGCACAGCATTCAGAATTACCAGCCTTAATGCATACAGCACGTTAAATACACTTTCTGTAAATTGTAAAAAAAAAAATGTTACCCAATGTTGACTTTTAATAAGGTTTTAACCTCTGACAGACGCTACACTATTGTCAAAAATTTTGCAGGGGTATAAAAAGAATAACATGTTGTAGTTTTAATAGATATGGCTTGCATTCTTTCCTAGAACACACTTTCATATAGTTTTATCCAGCCATTAGCTGATTTATGACAGAATGCAGTCAAGCACTGGTAAAGGACTGAGCCACATGAAGCTTCAGCATGGAGAAATGTTTATATTCATTAATTACACTCCCTGCAGTACCTCTCCTAAGCAATAGCTGCTGCTACACAGCAGGAGTGGAAGTGGAAATGGTTTTCACAGAAACAAACTTCATGGTATAGAAACACCAACATAGCGTGTTAAAACCTATTTGTGGATGTCCAGGATTAGCAGTTTTTAATGGTAATACTCGAAGCAAAAATGCAGGAAACTGCATAATATTAATAAGTCATTTTCTTGGACAAGTAGTTAGTTTAAATTAAGAAAGGAAATAGTTCTTTATCTCGTAATATTGACAGAGACAACAAACAAAGATTGATTGTCGGCCCCCTTGGCAACACTCAGCTTCACCACTTTTAAATCGCTTATCTGGAGGCAATAAGATACAAAAATGAAACACTGACATAGTGAGAAATAATACAACTATTTTGTAAGCACAGTGAGAATACCACAACTGCCAGACCATTGGCTGCTAATGACACTAAAGGTAGGGTTCTTTTCAAAGGTTTTTATCACCCTCAAACTAAAAAGCTATGAACTGGATTCTACAATGAACAGAGATGTTTGAGACATTTATGCTAAAGTAAGACACCAAGTAGTTTTGTAGTTGCCCTATTGTGTTCATGGAGTCAACAATGCTTGTTGACTAAGTCAGCAACACTTTCTACATGAGCACTGAAATCTTATTTTTCTTTGGTAAGAAATTGTGACAGACAGGATAAAAACCTTCAATTTTAAATCTGCTTCACATCTTCTTATTAACCATGAACTATATGAATGCATTTGATCCTCTATATAAATCTAACTTAATTAGATCAACTAGATCAGTTTCCACACTGAACAGTATTTAATTAACCTCATGAATCCTACAAGAAAATTAAACATAACAACTCAAGCTATCCAAGGTTCTTCAAAGAATCATTCTAATGGTTGTGGCTATGGGAAGGGAGTTGATCTGTAGTTGTCCCTGTACAGCAGATCTAAGAAAATCCTCTAACTGAAGACACACTTTTTGAATAATGGTTTTATGAAGAGGATTCTTAGGGTAATGTTCTTCCTTTTATGAGAAACCCTTCTTTGCACAATCTTTTAAAAAGGCTTCAAGGCAGTCTACAGAACAGAGCCAGCCTTCTTTATCAGCTTGTTGAGTTTCTTTAATTCACTGCTTCGGGTGCTATTAACCCAATGGATGATAACAGAAGAGTTTACACTGGCCACAACAGACTAACCGAAGATCTTCAGCATTTTACAGCAAAACTGAAGATACTAAGCTTCTGCAGGAGGTATGGTTTATTGCATCTGCAGTCCAGTCTGTTGTCCAGGTGACCACTGAAGTATTTATGCTCCTCCATCCAATTCTTTCCCAAGATTGAAATAGTGTTAAAACATAATTTCAAGTTCATGAAAGACTCATTTTATTTGTGAAAACACAAAATCTTAGGATTCACAGTTTTCCCTTAAATATCTTCTGACATATTTGGGCAGGAGTCAAATTTGACCTGCAAGGATTTTCTCCAGTATTTTGTTGAGAAAGTTACCTCTGTAAGGCAGAGTATTGGCAGTATGGCTTGAAGTTCGGATCTTACAGCAGCATTTGACACTGTTGACCACTCCGTTCTTCTTGAACGTCTGGAGCAGTAGGTTGGTCTGCAAGGCTCTGTGCTGCAATGGTTCCGTTCCTACCTCACAAATAGAACCTTTTCAGTAAGGTGTAATTATTCGTCCTCTACTTCAGCTCCTTTAACTTCTGGTGTTCCCCAAGGTTCCATCTTGGGCCCTATACTGTTCTCTTTGTACATATTACCATTGGGCCTACTGTTTAATCAACATAAGGTAGCCTTTCATTTGTATGCAGAAGATCTGCAAATCTATCTGCCAGGGTTTACCTAATCAAACTAATGCAATAGACTCCATTCACAGTTGTTTGAAAGACATTAAGCACTGGTTGTCTTCAAACTTCCTTTGCTAAAATCAGAGTAAAACTGAATGTATTTTGTTCTCCCCTTCTAAATTGTCCACCAATCAATCACTCACTGCAGAGTTAGGCTCTCTGACCCCTCATATTAATCACACGTTAAGGAATCTTGGTGTGTTATTTTATTTTATTTTACTTTTTTTTTTTTACGTGTCCTGTTTGGCAGTGTGGAGCTCAGAATTGGTGTCTGAGTACCAAGTAGAAGCCCAACAGATTTACTTTCACAAGCGGAGCAGTACAGCTTTTGCTATAGTACTCCACTTGATATATGTGTGAAAAATCTTTATTATGAATTGCTGGGGGTTTTATTTCCTGATGTTATGGACCCGGAGACGGAAAATTAAGGGGAAGAAAGAAAGAAGATGAAGAAAAGAGATAGGAAACAAAAAGTCATGAGAGAGGGTGAGTTGAAAATACAAGAGAGGAAAGGGAACAAAGAAAATACAAGAAAACATTGAAGTCTGCCTCCATACCCAAAGGATGGCAGAGAGAGGGGAAAAAACAGAACAAAACACAAAAAAGGAACATTGACAAAACAAACCAAACATTGTGAACTAAGAATTACACAACCACATCACACAAAAATAGATATAAAAATACAACAACAATGTCACAGAAAAACTCATGGTACCGATTAATCAAGCTCTAGTAATGATAACCTCAGCCCAAGAATATATCTGTAAACACCAGAGACATCTATGTGTGTGTGTGAGCATGCTGGTGCCATCCATAAGAGTGTTTGATAGCTGGTGTGAGCAGGCATCAATCCGTCTCCAAGGAATCGATGCAGACATGAAGGAGATCGGAGCCAAGACGTCCAAAGGACCCCCAGAGCCCCAGGCGGACCCGGGGCAGGGCCAACCGCATCCCCCAAGAGAGGAGCAAAGGAGAACCCCAGGGGAACATCCAGCGGCTACTATGCAGGGGCCGGGGGGCAGCAGTGACGAGCCCACGGGCCCCGCCGGCAACCAGCCGCGCCAGGGCGGGCCGGTCCATGCACCGGGAGAGCAGGGGCCAAGGGGCGCCCCACCCCCCAGCAGAGACCCGACAAGGGGCCCCCTTACGAGGGCCCCCCGGCACCGCAGGGGCCACGGCCGGCCGCCACGCGCCACCACCACCCTGGGCCAATCCCCACCACCAACATCCCAGCGCCCAGGTGATCGAACGAGCAGAGACGCTGGATCCGTGTCCCGCCGAGCCACCGAGCAGGCACCACCCAACAATCCCAAACCTGGCACCCCTAAAAGAGGTGCCCCAACCGACACACAGGCCCACCCAAGCCCGGCCAGGCACGCACCAGGTCCGAACCGGATTGACCACTGACGCACCAGTAGGCAGGGGCATCCGTCACCAGCGGGGAGTGACGGAGGGAAAATAGGCCCACCCATTAAATGTAAGGCCTGAGGTGCGCCAGGCGAGAGGGCAGCCCAAGACCCAACCTGAGAGGCAGACAAAGACATACAGACAGTCATACGTTCCCTCCCTCTTAAACACATACATTCTCACTAACTCACCAGGACACCCAAGAAATTACGCTGTACCCTCACTCATACACCCCATACACACTTCATGCTCCCAGGTCTAGGTACCGATGCCCCAGAAGAGCCACCAGCCCCCGGACCCAGGAGATGGACCCCCTACCTTCTAGGACGGAGACAAGCAGACCGCCAAGGGCCCCACAGTTGCGAGGCAGCCCGACAGCCCAGGACCCCGACCAGACCACCTGTTCCTCCTCCGGACCCCAACCCCTGATGGCCGGTAGCGAACAGGGGTGTAAGAAGACCCCTAGCCTCTATCCTCCCGCTCGAGTATGGTGTTGATGCGTGTTGTAATAATGTGCATTTAAAACAGAGGGGTGGGATGTGGGGAAAGCAGCCACACATCCCCCAACCCCCACCCCGAGTCCTCAGTGTCTGTATGTGGTTTAACAGTGGGCACCAGCACCAGAGGTGAAGCTGATTGAACCACTCCCCCTCTGGATGCCAAAAAGTGTGCCCACCCCAAAGTCCCTACATGTGTGTCGCATGAAAATGTTATAAGTGGGAGTGTCTAAGTTGTATATTAAAATTGGGATGCAGGACGCCACGGGATAGCGAGGAGGGAAACCCCTCCTCGCACCCCAGTGATGTGCCCATGCCCCAAGACCCTATATGAGTGGTAAAGTGATGGAGCGGGGGGACAGAGGTATTGGGGGATGGGGAGGGAAGGACTGGGAGACAAAATGTCTTCCCAGGGAGCCAGCTCCCCCACTGACCCCAATAGGCACCGCTGTTCACCGGGATCCACCAGGGGAGGGAGACCATGGCACGTTCAACCCGGGGCCCACGGCCACCGCACCACCAAGCCCCACGGACCCCAAGGCAGTCCCCCCAGCCCCATCCCAGAAGGAGAACTAACCCCACCCTCACATTCGCTCTATCAGAACACAAAAGACACTAGACACCCAGGTTGAGTTCGCCCCCCCCCCACCACCACACCCCTCCCCCCCGTCCAAGTGCCCTCGTAGGGGGAGAGCACCTGTCTCTAGTTAGCAATAGCCTCCCCGCCAGCAAAGGAGGCCCCCAGCGCCAGCTGCACATCTTTGGGTGTTATTTGATAGCACTCTAAATTTTGATAAACAAGTAAACTCTGTAGAGCAAGTTTTTTCCAGCTCCGTCTGTTGTCCAAGGTAAAACCATTTCTTTGCCGCAGCGATTTGGAGAAGGCTGTTCATGCCTTCATTAGTTCTAGGCTGGATAACTGTAACGCCCTATATTTTGGAATTAATAGAACTCTACTAAATCGCCTACAACTTGTCCAGAACGCTGCAGGTCGTCTGTTGACGAACACCCAGAAGCATGACCACATCACTCCTGTACTGTATTCCCAACATTGACTACCGGTTGAATACAGAATTCAGTTTAAACTTTTAACATTTGTTTTTAGTGCGTTATATGGTCTTGCTCCATCTTATCTTTGTGTGATCTTAAATTTTTATCTACCCAGCAGGTTTTTGCGCTCTGCCGGACAATACCTGTTGGTTGTTCCTCGAGTGCGCTCTAAAACTTCGGGCGAGCGCTGTTTTGGGGTCGCAGGCCCAAAGCTGTGGAATGCCTTACCCGAGCATCTTCGCAGAATCACTGATCTCGCCTGCTTCAAAAGTGAACTAAAGACCCATCTTTTCTGTGTAGCATTTGTCACTTAAAGGCTTTTTATCCCGGCTTTTTATCCCTCCTCCCTGACTCTTAAGGGTTACTATTGATATATATAATACTAGTATTGTTTTATTCTTCCTGCCTTATTTATATATTCTCTGTTATTAGCTTATTAACTTTTTTGTATTTCGTGTTTTATTTCTCTAAGACTGTGAAGCACTTTGGTTCAGCTGATGGTTGTTGGTAAAGTGCTATACAAATAAAGGTTGATTGATTGATTGATATTGCTAATCTTGTACTGACTTGTGTACTTACTGACATATCTATATTTCTCTACACCTCTAGTTAAAAATGGAGAATTGGAGGACAGATTAATCCAAGAAATAAAGATTCCATGAAATTTATATGCAACATGTTCGATCACAACATTTTATTGTAAATGCTACACAAATAAAGTTGTCTGGGAGTGTTGTTTCTGTTTTCTCATCGCCATTTTTGGATATTCCTTCTGTACTTCCCTATTAATGTAAAAATAACATTCAGAACAAGATCATGGTTAGTCACTTAATGTTATGAATTAGTAAGTATCCACAACTCTTAATGTCAAAAGACAGCACACAGAAGCACTTCAATGTTTGGTCACCCCTGATTACCATTATTCTGTGAGTAGTTATATAAGCCGCAGTGGATCATGAGTATAAGTAGGTCTATGTTTTCAATGTGAGCCTTTTTCCTTGTTTTGACACTGACTTATTGTACTGCTCTCCCTAAAACTCTACCCTCCAGCTTAAAAAGTCCTTACTTGCGTGCAAATATGCTCTGTGCTTCTCCTTCCAGATACACTGCTGATTTCAAAACAGTACAGTAGTACAGTTTGAAGGCTCCTCCATGCACCTAGGCATCTTTTCTGAGCTTGCAAAAACTTCTCAATTCTGTTTTTATTTGTTTTCTGCTGGCTCTGAACATAATTTCCAATAAACGGTGTTCCACATATGAGTGTAACATCTTTCCATCCATGTGGGTGTTTATGTTTTGCTTCATAGCATCCTCTTGAGATTACTACTTGGTAACTGGCTTTTAAAGATCACACATGCTTTTATTTAAAATCAGTTCCGTTTTAATACATAGGACAACTTAATATCAAGATTGTCTCTGGTCAGTTAAATTTAAGTGCAGATTTAAAGAAATGTAGTATTTGAAGTCTTGACTTGACAAAAACATCCCACAAACGTTATTGTTGTTATTGTTGATGAAGTTAAGGATATGTTTTTATATCAAATACTAATACTGTTCCTTTTTTTGCTGAAGAACAGCTTACTTATTAGGATGACAGTATTTTGTTTGTTACTAGATGACTAACAATTAGCAGTAAACAAACATGTACCGGTAATCTTTAATTTATGGTGCTTTTGCTTATCATACTGGATTAAACAAATTGACAATGATTTTAGGAAATATAAATAAAACTCCAATAATAGGCTGTAATATACCACTACAAATAATAATAATCTTATATTAATATAGACTAATAAAGGAGCACACCAAACCACAAGGCAGGAATATCAGTAGCATGCTTTAGGGTTTGTATTATCTTTTACGAAAAGAGTGGAACAATTCCAATATCAAGAGTTACTTGAGTGCACAAGAGTGCTATGAAAGGGGCTAAAAACCCCACAATTCTTTTTATAATTAACATATACAATTGCAAAGTATTTTCCATTTTTTGTTATTTACACCTTGATGGAAGGTGCTGTGAAACCTCATTTCAGATAACAATGTTTTTATCCTAAAAAAAAAAAAAAAAAAAAAATTAAGTGGATGCGGACTGCTACATTACAGTTCAATCCGTCTTATATGATCCGGCGAAGACAATTTTCAATATAAAAATCATAGATTTTTTTTCTCCTCATTTTTATTTGTTAAAACGTAATTCTGGAAAATTTGAGTACAAATCCTGCATCTGCATGGAGGTGTAGTGAAGGACTGACAACTTTCTGAAAATATGTCCAGTGTTGGAAGACAGTAAAATAAAATGTTATAGTTTTCCAGTCTCTACAGGAATAAAGCACACATTACACCTGAACCAGTGAGGATGTGTCTGCTGTTTTTCAGTCAGGAGCTCTTAAAAGAAGAAACAGCTACAATGTTGAAATCTCTTCTTGATATGGTCTTTCTTTTATATTTGACATATCTAAAATCTACTACTTCCTATGCTTAAGCTGTTTAAATTTTCATATGGATATTGTTTTATTTCCAGATATCCCAGTAAGGTATTACTTTAAAGTTGTTTGTTACTTTAAGGAATGGTACAAACGGCACAAACATTCAATAAGATTAGTTAAACGTGCAGTTGCACTGCTCTACTACGCTGCCACACAATACATTTAAGGCTATAGTCGTTAATTACTTGCTTATTTTTGACCAGCATACTAGGATAAGTGAACCAACTATTTAGCTCTATAAGTTTGGAAAAAACAAAAGGATCACTTTGTGCAGTCGAATTTAAAACCCTTCTGACAGTTCTCATTTCCCCTGTTCTGCCATTTTCTTAAAATGGATTCCAGGGATTTTCCACCTAATTTGGTAATACACAGTTATCTTTTTAGCTAAAAGTAAGATAATCATATGTGAGGCTAGAGACTTATAAGGATGACTTAGAGCAGTGGTTCCCAAACTGGCAGGGGGTCTGCAGAATTTTGTCTCTGCGGAGGTAACCAAAATTATATTAATGTTAAAGAATATTACATTTATAAAATCCAAAAGAGAAAAAGAACATTGTCTATATAGCCTACAGTGTAAAACAAGAAAAATAGGAACAAAAACCTACAACAACTGTTAAATTTTTGTAAATAAGTTTAAAATCAATTACTTTTAATTTGTGTATTAAAAGTTAGGGTTGGGGGGTCCCAGCTTATCTTGGACACAAGCAAGGGGGTCCTCAAGGAAAAAAGTCTGGGAACCACTGACTTAAGCCTTGTTTCCACTGAGCGGAACGGTGCGACTCGGTCCGGTCCATTCCGCTATTGCTTAATTCCGACTTTTCCACTGCCTACAGAGCAGTCGGGGTTTACCCTGAACGCTTGCATGGCATCATACTGGAGGAACGAGGAAGTGGGAAAACACACGAGAAAAGGGGGAAGAAACAACAGCAATGGAGTCCGTCCAGCAGCTCACGGTTGTCTTTCTTGCTTTTTTTCTTTTTTTTCTTTACACAAATACGACTGCTGTGTTTAATAAAAGGCTCTGTGCGCCGTTGTCCTTAATATGTGAATGTACTGAACAGAGGACCGGTGTGTAAAGTTGTCGCGGGGGTGACGTTTAAACATACTGCAGTGTTTATGAGTTCAACCAATCAAAGGACTGTGTTATGTGTATTCTTGTGCTACACGAGTGTTGTGCACTAACCGGTTTCTGACAGGAGCTTGATGGACTCTAGCACGCGTTCAGTGTAGACCCCAGGTTCGTAGTTTTCCATCTCAGCGTTAATGATGTGGACCACACGGGCAGCTCGTCCACGAATGGCTCCAGCAGTTCGGTCAAGAGTGTCCACATCTCCTTCTTGCAGGGCAATTACACATTTGTTGACGTCTTCAAGGATGTGGTTCTCTAGAGGGAAAGAATGAAATCGGTTTGAATCAAACAAGTGAGACCAAAATTTTTTTTCTCCTTAGAAAACAGAAATACTGCTTGATATTATACATTTTCTCAAGTGAACCAATTATTCTGTTCAAGGAATAAAGTACTTCTACAAAAGAGGTTTGTGGATCATCAACTTTACTGAGTAATTTGATCAGAGTCCAGTATGAATGCTATACATGTTTACATTACTGCATATCTGTTGTGTGTTTTGAGGGTGAAGTAAGATATGCCACCTTAGGAACGATTCACTATTTGATCTTCAGTTTAGCCAGACCACCATGCATTTGGCACTTGTCAGAAAATTCCCTGACATCAACATGGTAACAGTGAGATGCAAGTTATACCACATATATGAATCACACAAGAAATCTATGTGAGTGCTTCTCAAATAACGCAGCAAAGACCGATTCCCTTGGAATCTTTAGTCAACCAAGGAAAACAGCTGCTTATTTTCATAGTTTTCTCTCCTGACAACCCTTTTTTGGTAAATGTTTTTTTTTCTTCATTTAAGTTAATGATGTCTTGTTTGTTATCTGACTAATAAATTAATAATGTTTTCTTTCTCTTAACAAGCAAGGTTTGAAAATAAGTAGATTGTTTTTATTTTAATAAACTCCCTGAGAAGTCTGAAAAGAATGCTTGCTACTTTTTACCTGACACAGAAAGGAAGTCATCCACAGATGTGATGTCGTCCACTGCCTCAGTCAGAATGCGCACTTGCTTCTCCCACTGATCTTTGAACACGTCCATGTTGTCCTGGGCCACCTTGCTTTGGGGCCGGGCAGCCAGAGTGAGCGCTGCATTTATAACCTGGAAAGGATGACAGACCTTGTTGTAGTGCATTCCACATGCATTTTTGTGACTAAATAAACCCATTTGTGTACAATACCCGTTTTCTTTGTTTTAAGACACATTTTAGTATATCATTATGACCAGTATATCTTTTTATTGCTGTAAAAAAACAGGATAAATAATGACCTTGTATTACTCCTTTTGCAATTCAGAATCCACAGCCCATCCTTTTCTGACAAAAAACAACAACTTAAAAGTAGGTCATGTGGGACCTGTGAGAGGTTTGGACATGTATGGAAAAAATGTAAACTTCCAGTATATTTAGCTCAGGTGAATTGGAAAATATTTAACTGAAATATAAAGCTCAATCTTGCAACATTTTCTGCTCTCACTGCCTCTAAATAGATGTCTTTGCCAACTCCGATTTAAGCATGGGAGCCCAAATGTCACAGTTGCATCTACAGTGGCTTGCAAAAGTATTCGGCCCCCTTGAACTTTTCCACATTTTGTCACGTTACAGCCACAAATATGAATCAATTTTATTGGAATTCCAACTGAAAGACCAATCCAAAGTGTTGTACACGTGAGAAGTGGAACGAAAATCAAACAAGATTCCAAACATTTTTTTAGAAATAAATAACTGAAAAGTGGGGTGTGCGTAATTATTCAGCCCCCTGAGTCAATACTTTGCAGAACCACCTTTTGCTGGAATTACAGCTGCCAGTCTTTTAGGGTACGTCTCTACCAGCTTTGCACATCTAGAGACTGAAATTATTGCCCATTCTTCTTTGCAAAACAGCTCCAGCTCAGTCAGATTAGATGGACAGCGTTTGTGAACAGCAGTTTTTAGATCTTGCCACAGATCCTCGATTGGATTTAGATCTGGACTTTGACTGGGCCATTCTAACACATGGATATGTTTTGTTTTAAACCATTCCATTGTTACCCTGGCTTTATGTTTAGGGTCGTTGTCCTGCTGGAAGGTGAACCTTCGCCCCAGTCTCAAGTCTTTTGCAGACTCCAAGAGGTTCTTCCATCCATCTTCCCATCAACTCTGACCAGCTTCCCTGTGCCTGCTGAAGAGAAGCACCCCCAGAGCATGATGCTGCCACCATTTGACAGTGGGGATGGTGTGTTCAGAGTGATGTGCAGTGTTAGTTTTCCGCCACACATAGCGTCTTGCATTTTGGCCAAAAAGTTCCATTTTGGTCTCATCTGACCAGAGCACCTTCTTCCACATGTTTGCTGTGTCCCCCACATGGCTTGTGGCAAACTGCAAACGTGACTTCTTATGGTTTTCTTTTAACATTGGCTTTCTTATTGCTGCTCTTCTATATAGGCCAACTTTGTGCAGTGCACGACTAATAGTTGTCCTATGGACAGATTCCCCCACCTGAGCTGTAGATCTCTGCAGCTCGTCCAGAGTCACCATGGGCCTCTTGGCTGCATTTCTGATCAGCGCTCTCCTTGTTCGGCCTGTGAGTTTAGGTGGACGGCCTTGTCTTGGTAGGTTTAGTTGTGCCATACTCCTTCCATTTCTGAATGATTACTTGAAGTGCTCCGTGGGATGTTCAAGGCTTGGGAAATCTTTTTGCAGCCTAAGCCTGCTTTAAATTTCTCAATAACTTTATCCCTGACCTGTCTGGTGTGTTCTTTGGACTTCATGGTGTTGTCGCTCCCAACATCCTCTTAGACAACCTCTGAGGCTGTCACAGGGCAGCTGTATTTGTACTGACATTAGATTACACACAGGTGCACTCTATTTAGTCATTAGCACTCATCAGCCAATGTCTATGGGCAACTGACTGCACCAAAGGGGACTGAATAATTACGCACACCCCACTTTTCAGTTATTTATTTTAAAAAAATGTTTGGAATCATGTATGATTTTCATTCCACTCCTCACGTGTACACCATTTTGTTTTGGTCTTTCACGTGGAATTCCAATAAAACTGATTCATATTTGTGGCTGTAATGTGACAAAATGGGGAAAAGTTAAAGGGGGCCGAATACTTTTGCAAGCCACTGTATATGACTTGAAAATTATAGGTAAAGGCAAAAACAGGTCAGCCATTTGAATAAACCAAAAGTGAGTGCCCTAAAAAAATATAATCCAGGATAATCATGGCTCAAAAGATTCAGATGAAGGTTAGAATACAGTTTTTGCACAAAATAAAAGATTTTAAGCCTCACTGAATAAAATTCATATATTCAACAGGAATTTTTCTTTCACCGCAGACTGTCTTTCTTAATCTTTTTTAACCTGTGTGGAAAGAGAGGGCACTGTCAGCATGAATGGCACCATTGTATATTCATAGAATATTTACTGAGAATTGTTTTTGCCTCCACATTAATTTATAGTCAATATTCTAGGTACTATTTCTAGTTACTGTTGCGGACACACAACCATTGGGTGGTGCTAACCCACATTCTAGCTCCGACAGGAGAAGAAGAGGACCAGAGGTTATATAAGGCACCGCCACCAATTTTCAAGCCCTCTCCAGTTCTGGTGTTCAGCCAAACAGCGCCAGGAGAGATCCCATCCTTCCTTCGCTGGCGAGGGAAAAGACGCGAGTTCCGGGAGGAACTCACTCCAACGACCACAATACTGCTGATCAATCAGGTGAACCAAACCCAGTGTTTTGAGATTAACCCCACTGTTCCGCCCTGAGCCCTGCTTTCTGAACAGATGCTGCCGTATGAAGCGAGCCGCTAACAAGCTACTGAATGCCGTAGAACTGCGTCGAGACTGGAGCGTTACCCCACCGCGACAAAGCCTGGGACAATGCTATCTTGAACCTGCAGAGAAGGCACTGTGTCAGTGAAATGAGGTGTAGCTGATCGCTGTTTAGCAAGCCGAAGAGAACGAAACGACGTTCCAAGCTAATGCTACCAGCTATTATCCTCCCACTGCTAACGGACCGTAGCTGTGGCTAGCCTGCCGGCTAACGTTGTGTTAGCTTCGCCTATCATCCACGGAGCGACTTGGAGAACTTTAACCGTTCAAAAGGTCTGTCTGGGCAGAGATTAGGTTAGTTTAAACACGATTTAAGGGTTGTTTATTTTCAAGGGTAATTTGTTACTTTGTGTAAGATTTCATGTATTGTTCGGGTACAAACAGGCCGGTCGGCCTGGAGGTTTAAACAGTGATTTTCGAGGTTTCCGATGGAAAGTCGTTTTATATCCTGCAACCTGAGTTACTCAATCCGACAGTTTTCCTTTGTTTGATGTTAAATAAATGATCCAGAGCGACTTTAAGCAGCGCCACGTGAGTTAGCTGTAAGCTACATGCTATAGTGAACCACATGGGCCCGCCATTGACGGCTTTTTATTCGTGAACAATAAAGACTGCCGTTAATGCTATTCAAATAGAGATTGACTTCAAAACTGATAGTTTAAACACTAAAACTAATCTTTTAAGTCAATTTTGAGACCGCATTCTTGGTAAGTCAAAATACAAAATTTGATCGACATAATTGGTACTGCCATTAACTTCAACATAAAGTCTAAATATTAAATTAGATCAATCACTGCGGTGACCGATCCATGAAATAGAATCAATTATCTAAAGGTTATTGATTTCTAATTCAGCAAATGGTTTAATGAAACAGTGCTTCTTCCAAATAATGTTTTTCTTCACTTCTGCTTTGCATTGTGAATTGGTGGTTTGAAAACAAACCAGAATCTGCTGATTAGTCTTAAACTAATCACAATTAGTTTAAAACTAACTTAGCTTCATTCCCAACACTGTTCAATATAAGCCTTGGTCTTTGAGCAAACATATTCATTTTGAACTGTGACATCATTATCAATTTATTGTTTCTATTTCTGTGCATTTTTATCACTTTTACTGTTTACTTTCGGATGTTATTTTTATTGTAGTTGAATTCTTTTTGTAATAAACTCTTGTATTTTGGAAAACCATTGTTGTTATTTCACCTACATGTGTAGTAACTTGCTGTTCAGGTACGCCAAGAACTTATTCCTTCATATATTGTTTAATTGCCTCAGCCTTATCAGGCAGGTAATCATAAACATAAACTGAGACTGAACAATTTGGCTATTGTATTCCTGGAATCCAGGTGGTGCCCCTAAACATGGTAATTTTTACATAAAATTATTAATCTGATTAATAATTGCCCTAGGCAATTATTCATAATTATTCATAGCCAAAACCTACCTATCTGTGGCACAACATTACTATAACACATTTAGTGGGACTGCATCAAGTTAAAAGAAATTTTTTTGGTGTCTTTGATTTAAATGATAGAGGAAAAAAATAAAACAGTACTAGGTAAGAACCTGTGTGGCCTTAAATATATAGTAAAATATAGAGTAATACTGTAAGCACAATGATCTGAATAGATCTGACTAAAAGGTTCACAGACCAGTAACAATAATAATAAGTAGTATGGTGTCATATATTTTGCCACTTTTAAATGTAATCAAAGTTAAAGTAGCCACAAATGTGGTATTTATCAACTCATTAATTCGTTCATTAAAAAAATCTCCAACCTTTTCAAGTTTTATAGTATTAACATCTGCTAATCTTACGATTCCTAAAACTCTATTTTATATAAACAATTCTCATAATTGCACGACACTTTTATTAACACTATAACCCTAGTGTCATTTACTGTATATGTAGAATCCATTCTTGCAAACCCAACATTTCACAATATTCAACTCCTCATTTAGGAAAGAAAAAAGCTCATGTTCCAAACATCTTAAGTTGTGTACTAATAAATAGGCATTTAGGTATAGAATTTCAGAAAATTATGAAGGAGATAAACAAATCTGATATTGCCATGTTAATCTAAGAAGATGATTGGGGTACAAGGAGCTGTGAAGGCCTCAGCGCCTGACAAGGGCTGCAGCCCATTAGCAAGGCCATCTTGTGCCACAGAATACAACTGCCCACATAGTATTTACTGTTTAAAGGTGATTTTCTTTGACAATTTTGAGACAAGACTTGGAATCCTCCCACTCATGCCTGAGGTCTATAACTGCCTGGATTTCAGTGGTAGATGCAGGAGGGAGTAGGGAGAGGATATCTGGACTTGTGCTCTTGGGATAACACTCCTCTCTGGCATTCTAACCAGGGCAAGCCATTGAAGTTTGTTACAAATCTCTGTTAACCTCTCTGTCTTTGATTGGCTCAGAGCCGGAGTGTTTTACCAATAACTATAGCCTCAGTCCCCCACAACTCAATCCAATCTAATTGTCATAGAAAACCTGGACAGAATAAAGCTGCATTCAAGAGAACTCAGGGCCCGTCCACACGGAGAGGCGTTTCGCTGTATACGTATAAATTTTTTGTCGTATTAGCATTTCGTCCACACGGATCCGGCGTTTTGGGAGACTGAAACCGGTATTTTTGAAACCGGGTCATAAAGTGGATAAATCTGAAAACGACACCCTTGCGGTTTCATGTGTACAGCCAATCCGTATATTTTGTGAAATGATGATGTCATCACATCATGTATCGGCTGCGTCACACGCAACTGCAACAACAATAATGGCGGACTACATTATTTTGTTCGTGCTGCAAAAGCTACTAAGCCTACTAGCTTTATTACAGCAAAATCTATTGCTTTGTTA
Organism: Valencia hispanica; assembly: GCA_963556495.2. Classification (NCBI taxonomy): domain Eukaryota; kingdom Metazoa; phylum Chordata; class Actinopteri; order Cyprinodontiformes; family Valenciidae; genus Valencia; species Valencia hispanica. The sequence continues at coordinate 36,896,356 of OY747703.1, forward strand.
TAAATGTATTCTTCTTGGTTTGTATATAGCCCGCAAGGTTATGTGCATGCTCAAAGTCTTCTTCTCCGTGCATAGTGTATCTCTGTGGCAGAATTACAGCACCCCATACTGGTCTGGCATATATACTACACCATTTTCAGTCGGTTTTGGTTTCAGTGGTTTCATGTGTATGCAGATATTTCTTGAGACGACGCCATGTTTACGGAAATTTTAGCTACTTTTTAAAATAGTTGTCAGGTCAAACACAGTATGTCTACTCTGTCTTCACTTTATGCAAAAGGGAATCTTTGTCAGAATTTATAAAATGCTAAATTTTTCATGGAGATTGACACAATTATGTATTGATTAGTTCCATCAATGTTTCAAACCATCAGAATGCTCCAGTTAGTCTTTGCTGTTCTTTAATTCATCTAGCTCAGCTTAATGAGCAACTCACCCAGAGACTAACTCTGCCCACAATTCCAGTTTGAAAAATGCTACAAATCATGCATACCACTGTTTTCTGTAGTCAGAATTGGTTACCTTGGGAAAGTTTAAGACCAAACAGAAAATGAGAAGAACTTAAAGACAGTCACACAATTGTGTTCTACTGAGAGGCAAATTACATCTTAGATACAAGATATTTTTCAACATGAGGATCTTGTTTACCATTTTGTTCTTTTGGAGATTTCTGCCAAAATTGTTTATTAATCATGTCTAAGTACAGCTAAAATATGTATTTAACTAATTGAGCAGTTGATTTTTTGTTCTGTGCTATTCTGTAAACCTTCTTGTTCAATTTATTTGAACTTTAATCTTCCTAAAAGAGATAATATCGCCGCAAAACTGCAGCAGCTGAGTTTAAGACTTTTTTTTATGAAGAAGAGTAAGGAACTTGGGCTAAGCTGACTCAGAACGATGAGAGAAAAAAATCACATCCTTTGTTCCATTTCCTTTTTATTCCTCTTTCGCCAGTCACAAAGTCTGACTCGATTATATTTTTTAATCCGTCTCTGTTGAGCGTGTCCAAAGGGTATCAGGAGACAATTCTTTCCCAAGTTTTCCGAGTTAGTGGGTTATAGAGTGTGTACATAGCAGAAAATGAATGTTAAAGTCTGAATCTTAACTTCAGCTTTTCTTCTCCATTCCTAGTTTTTGTTCTTTCTGGTGTCCCATGTGAAATGGATCACCCTAAACTTAAGAAATAATGGACCAGTTTTATCATCATTCTCTGTCTGCATTCTGAGAAATAGTGCTACATGCTATTTCAATGCATTATTTATAGCTCTTTGTTGAATTCTGCAAACTATGACTTTTTTATTGCATATCAAGTCGTCCCAAGTTATTTTTGGCATAGATATATATATATATATATATACATACACACACATATATCGATATACTGTATATATATGTAGTGGGGTAAAAAGAATTTGACAGCCATCTATTGTGCAAGTTGTCCCACTGAAAGATGAGAGAGCTCTGTAATTTTCATCATGGATACACTGCAACTGTGTGCATACACACACACATATATATATATATATATATATATATATATAAGTATTCAAAGCTAATCGTATGAGATCAGTTGAGTATGGCTAAAAGCCCAAAAATGTTTGCCACAACATGTATGCAGCTCGATTTGAAATCGTTTTTCCAAGCACTCACCTGTGGACATAGGCTGTCAATTTGGGTGGCTGCCATGCGTACCAACTTCACACCTTCTTCATTGTTGGAGATGGAGCAAGCCAAGTTGGCCACCTGAATAAAGAAAGCCAAAAAAAGCATTGTTACACTCAACTAAACGCCAATAATTTTAGAGTAAAAATTAAGCTAAACATTACAACTGCAAAACAAATGACAAGTATATTCAAATGTAAATAACACCAGACGTTTATATCCCAGATATGATTTGCATGAGTTGTTTTAGAAAACATTAGATCCCACAGGAAGCTTATTTAACTAATGCATCGGTGAGCAGTATAAGAAGGCTTGAACAGATAAAAAAAGAGCTTTCATTAACAAAGCTAAAAATGTCACCAACAATGTCAGATGAGGTAGGAGAGCAGCAACATGGTGCTTAAAAGCCTTACTACTGGGGCTTTACGACATTATCTTCACAGAGGGAAGTAAAGCTGTGAGCTGACTAGGTATTCTTGGATTTTGGTCAGGAAGAATTGATTGGTTCTGTAGTTGTTAGGATCCCAATTGCAATCAGACTTTTTTAAGGGAAGGATAATTTTGAGACAATTTAGCCTGAAACTAAGGTTGTTTTTTTTACTGGGGGGCTTTGAGTCTTGCAAAAACATTCATACCCCTTAAAATTAGTCAAATATTGTCACGTTACAACCATAACCATTTTTTTGTTTTAATTAAGTTGCACATATTTGTGAAGTGGAATAAAAATAAAACATGTTTTTTTTATATAGAAATATACAGTGTGACTACACTTTTATTTTGACATAATTAAATAAAGTCCTGTCCTTTACCTTCAGACTTCAACTTATTATTAAATACAGTCTTTCTATATCTAAATCTCAGTACAAATAGAGCTGTTCAGGGAGGTCTCTGAGACGTCAGTTAAAGAGCATTGGGGAAGAAACAACACCGTGAAGACTAAGGAGACCTAATCATGGCCATCCACCTGAAATGAAAAGTTTAACAACATCATCAAACAGAGAAGCAGCCAAAATCACCATATTGTAAAAGCTGCAGAGATCCAAAGCTCGGGTGGGACAATCAGTTAACAGGACTAGGACCTGTTCTGTATTTCACAAATCTGGCCTTTATAAAACAGTAGCATGCAAAAAGAGACCATGTGTCAAGTTTGCCACAAGTCATCTTAGTAACACAATAAATCAGTTCAAAAAAGTATATGCAAGCTTTGTTATGGAGTAGTTGTGTGTGTATTGGGTAAAGCTTATTGGCTGGCTTCCTGCTTTCCCTGTTGCACTCACGGAAATTGTTTGGTGTTTCAGGATATCTTGATTTGATCTAAATTCTCTTTGCTGTGACATTTATGAGTTATTCTAACACATGAGCGTGTTGAAAAAATTTTTGTTGCTGGAGTTTAAAATTTTGTTAACCATTTGTGTTTCACACAGTTTCTCTTGCTGTGGGAATGGGTTGCTAGCTTAGCATTAGCTTCAGCACTGCTATGGCTACCCTGTTTATGCATCTCTGTCTGAGAGATGTGTGTCAGATGCTTAGTTACTAATCCGCCTCCTTCAGTGAAACTGATACATGTAATAAATGTTGTTTTCTTGTAGCTTTGAAGGCAAGGGTGTCAGCATTGGAGGCCCCGCTCCACCAAGCGTACTTTCACACAGTGGTTCTTTAGCAGAGCCTGTACAACTGGTTCTTAAGGTCGGCTAGGTGAAGGTATGTAGGACAGATAGCCAGCGATTCCTGCATTTGGCTGCTCTATAGTCAGAAATGTTGTATCAACCTTTTCAACCCAAGGCCTCTTTTTGAGAGATACCTTTCTGGAGGGGGGCATCGGCTGAGCTACTGCTGCCAACAACTTAATGTTCTCCTTCTACAGATGATCCATTTGGCCCTGTTTTTCAGTGTTGTTTAACCCTGTCACTCACCTAGACATAGCTACTGGCTGAGCTTTTACTTTGAATAACTGTATGTGCTGTATTTCATTCTATAGAAAACTCCTTAGCTGTGTTTCTCTCCTCAATGAAGCCATTAAAGAATATACTATTGCCATGTACTTTTATTTAATATAAAAAGTACTCCTGAATCTTTGTGTCTGTTTTTCTGAAATTTTCTTTTTACTTTTGCTAAATGCTTGCTCAGTATGAGGGATTGCTGGAATACAAGTGACTGTCCACTGTTGAAACCTGCTCGTCCAGGAGGAGTGAATGCTGCAAGTCAATGTTTCGATGCAATCTGCTGGGGCTCTTATATGGAAAAAGTTTGAGCAAATTTCAATAAAAGACTGTATGGTGGTGCAGTTGGTAGCACACTTGAGAGTTTAAATGAAGGCAACTGGACTTTTCATGTTGTCTTGAATATGTTTGGTCTCTCATCCAAGAGGCTTCTTCAGTTCTGAAAACTGGATTGGGAGTGTCAGATTTATGATCAGTTGGAAGCACTGTTATTCTGTAGCAAGAAGGTCCTGGATCTTTCTGTTCTTATATGTTCTTTACATGTTCTCCCCATGCAAACGTGGGTTCTCTCAGGGTATGGCTGCTTCTTCCCACAGTCCACAAACATGACTGTTAGATCAAATGAACCCTCTAAATTGCCCTAAGTGTGACTGTTTGAGTGTGTGTGTATGGCTTGTGATGGACTGGCGACCTTTCCAGGATGTACCCCACCTCGAGCCCAATAACCTCAGGAGACAGGCACCACACTGAAAAAATGGCAGAAGAGAGGTTGTTCTTTCTGGAAAAATAAGTTATGTTCAAATGCCATGTTTTTATTGTGCTTATTCTTTGAACATGATTCAATCATGGAACATTAATAAAAATGTCCCTGTTGTGAAATAGACATGTTGCATTTATGCTCCCATAACATGAAATACTTGCACTCTGTGCTAAAGCTCCGCCTACATTTAAAAAATCGGAATTCCCCTCCCCCTCTTTTGACCAGGAAAACTTTTACTGAAAACAAAGGAGCTATTTTGTCTGCGCTGCTCGGGACCTCGACAGTTCTTTTAAAGGTAAAACGTATTACAAATGTTCTATAATTATTTTGTAGTATGAGTGTTTAGCATTTATTGACTGTAGTTTGTAACTTTTCACAAAAGGGAATGAAAATAAGTCAAGTTCATCATCGATGACATGGCTGACACATACCTAACTAGCTAAGATAACAGATGCTATAGTAGATTGTGCTGGGTTAAATCAGTCTCAAAATAAAAATTAACCCCATGTATGTTTCTCTAGTGTCATTTAAACTTAATTTGGGTGCTCTTTACTTTGCATGGTACCTTGTAATGTGTCTGCCTACTGTGTAAATTTTTAACTTGAGGCTAAAATTGACATTAGGTAAGGACAGCTAAGTTGTTGTGCTGGCTGTACATTTTTATTAAATGGCTCCAGCTGTGAAGGGAATAGGAGACAAGTAATTTCCACTGTGTGCGTCTGTGTCACATTTCGTCTGCTATGTCATTTCATGCCACCACTTCAGCACATCGGGAGTTTGTCAGAGATGAAGTGAGTTCAGTGAGCCCATTCGAAAGAACCGGCTCTCCTAAAAGAGCCAGAATCCTCATTAATACTGTACGGAAGCAAATTGGATTCACTTTAAAAAAGAAAAGAAAAAAAAGCTGAGTTGTGTGCATATAAAGGCCAATTTTTGCTTGCCTCACCTAATTATATTTCTCTTTCTCTTCACAGTAGCGGTGTCCATGCTACCTTATGAACCTTTCATTAGATCTTATGAAGGAAAAGAGGAATAAATCAAACAGGTAAAGTTGTTGTGTAGGGGTTGGGAAGATAGCACTGTTCTTGTATCACAATTTTCTGGAGCCATGCTCATTATTTAGATTTTATAGTAATTTAAAGTTGTTTTTGTAACTTAAACACAATACTGCAACTATCAGTGCCTTCTTGCTTTTGCTCTACACGGAGACAAAGTGGGTATAGGTTCAAAAGCAGTCTGTAAAAAAAAACGGCACCACAATATTTGAAACCTTTGTCCACATGAATTCACACAAACCAGCCAAAAATGCTGCAGTACATAGACCGGGCCCACTAGTGATGCTGCCAGAGAACCATAGAAAACAACACTGAGCATGTGCAGTCAACCTGGTGGCAAACATTACAAATCTAGCTTCAAATTATTAAATGCCGAAGTGCTCAAAATTAAATAAATAAAATCTTGTGAAATACATGTACATGAATAAATAATGGACAAATATATGTGACAATGAAATTGTGAAAAAACTGAATTCATTTGAAATTCTTAGCTAATTAATGTGAAATATATTTTCATTTTCCTTTAAAAATATATTTATTAGTAAAAAACATTATTTAGTTGTATTTTGTCCTAATTTTATTTTTAGCCATTTTTATTCCATCGGTTTTTATTGTAAAACATCTTTTTCCCAAAGTCATCTTTTTTTTCATAATGGTGTTTTTCCCAGTGGCTTATTTATGTCAAAAGGCCATTTATCAACTGAAGAAGTTCATCTGCCAATCAGGGTCAGTGGGTGGGACCTGAATGCTCATTGGCTGGTGCTTAAACATTGATCTTCTTGGATAACTATCATCACTGTGAGCACCCTGCTGCTTAGCTAGCAACATGCTAAGTCCAGGTTCAGAGTTGCAGGAACTTTGTTCAGCTCTGGTTACTCTAACAGACCATATTGAGAGGAAAAATTTGTCATTAGCAGTTTTAGAGACCGTCTTGGGTCGTTTGGATTATATTTTTTGATATGATCCCAGGCCCAGCACTGAAGACTTTAGTGCTCACTGAAATAACTGCCTGTGTTATTGCTGATATGTTTTCTGTGCGATCCAGCACAACTCAGAGGAGAGTGGAGAAAGAAGCCCTGGTTGGTGGTTAGATACAATCAATTAAAGGGGGTTTATTTTAACAGTCTGTGTTCTTTATGAATCCTTTTAATAATTGTTTGTGCCTAACCTCTGACCAGGGCTTCTTTTGTCAGTCTTGTCACGAGCATGGCGTCCCGAGCAGCTTTACACCCAGAACACTGATGCAACACCGGCCGACTGGATTTAGACAGCCACGTTAAAAAAAGTGGTAAAATATTTTGCCAAAATTAAGAGCATCTGGATAAAACCGTACATGAAATCCAACAGGCATTACATTCGATAACAGTATTAAACGACTTCTGCCCGTTCTCGCCATTCTCCTCCTCCAAGAAGATCAATGTTTAAGCACCAGCCAATGAGCATTCAGGTCCCACCCACTGACCCTGATTGGCAGATGAACTTTTTCAGTTGATAAACGGCCTTTTGAAATGAATAAGCTACTGGGAAAAACACAATTATGAAATAAAAGCTGACTTTGGGGAAAAAGACGGTTTAGAATAAAAACTGATGAAATAAAAAAAATTTAAAATGTTTTTTATCAATGTATTTTTAAAGGAAAACGGAAAATATTTAATTCTAATGAGCTAAGAATTTTAAACGAATTCAATTTCATTTCATTGTCACATATATATGTCCATTATTTATTCATGTATACATTTATGAGTTTTTTTATTAATTAAATTTTGAGCACTTTGGCGTTCCATATAAAATGAGAGCGTTATTCAAAAGCATACAGTGTCTGTGGTTCTCCGAATCCATTTTCTGCTGCTGGTGATAGAGGAGGGACAGTGAATCTTATTCTAGGATCCATAAAAAGGTCTGTATTTGCTTTATTAGGACAGCAACACTGTATGGCGCCATGTTTACTTTATCACACAGTGCTGCACATGTGCATTACACATAGGAATGAGGCAGCGACATCATCCACTCAGAATAAATGCCGGACAGCTCATAATCACAGAGAAAACTGAGATTTCTCCACTCTGGGACCCGGTTTAAAACATAATTGTTTATGGTGTCCTGAAACGGCTCCTTGTGGATTAGACGCCTATTGATTAAATATCTTTTCTGCTACACCTGGTTTCATCTCTGTGTAGACGTGGCCTTAGATACCATCCGTCTGTGGTATTGAGTTCTGTATTGGTGTGTTTTAGTGGCACTAGGTCAAATAATATATTTACTTATGAACTCTCTTTGCAGGAAGAAAATGACACAGCCTTTGCAGAATCCGTTAAGGAAACTACCGTTGGGATCTCCACAGTGAAAAAAACAGGGAGCCCAGCCTGGACCAGATGATGTGGGAATTGTCCTGGAAGGGCAAATCGTTATCCGGGAATTGGAAAATATTCCAATGGCTGTTGCACTGCTGTTTGGCCTCTTGTATGCTTTAAACATGGACTATCTTTGTCAACTAAGGCAGTGGTCCCCAACCCCGGGCCACGGACCGGTATCGGTCCGTGGGTCATGTGGTACCGGGCCGCGGGCCACACATAAAAAATAAATAACTTCCAGTATTTCCATTTTATTTATTATCTGAGTGTGACTGCTGTTTTATTTTGAAAAATTACCGAATATCCCTGTTATATAACTCAGTCTTGACACGTCAAGAGGCTTGTATTGGTCACGTGATAGTCACCACTAAAATTAATCCCACAAGCTAGCAAGATGGATAGAAAACAAATGTATCTCGATCGTTTTTTTGGAAAGGGGAAAAGGCCCAAGGCTCTCACTGATTCAGCGTTGTGGTGAGTTAGATTTTTCATGCACTTTGTATTTGTTTTTGTGTTAAATCTTGAATTATTGAAGCGCTAGGGGGCTGAGTGTATGTTACCCGTGCTATGTTGTGTGCTCGATGTTAGGAGGAAGCTGTTAAAGCTGCGAATGCACATTGGATTTACATTGATTATTGTAATTTAAAAAATACCCCGTTTTTATACCGTCCGTTATCATTTATCCGCCACACCTTAAAGGCCGGTCCTTGAAAATATTGTCTGATATTAAACCGGTCCGTGGCGAAAAAAAGGTTGGGGACCACTGAACTAAGGTACACTTTTGAAGTCCTCCATAAAGTGGTTATGGAGATAGATGGTGCTACGCTCTCAAAGAAAGCCCCGGTCCTGAAGAATAGACTCACCTAGTAATGCTGGCTCTTGAGCATGACCTGCACAGATAAAAACTGCTGTTCATATGTTTGTAATAATTGTTCTCATGTTGCTGTAATCTAATTTCATAATATTGTACTTCACTGGGAAGCCAACTTCCAACAGACAGAGGTTTTCTTTGTTTGGGGTGTTACGTTATTTAAACTCATTTACTACAGAGCCTTTCCAAACATGCAAGCTTGTCTTTTTATGTATTGCAGTGTTAACAAAAATGGCTTGTGAAATATTAATGTTCCACTAAAATTGATTGTGTCTACCAACTGGAATCAAAATGTCGTTATTTATTCTAGTTGTATTTTTTTAAATGTAAAACCATACACCTGTGATGTTTGTGTGATGTATGTCATTTCATGCTTTGAATTAGCCTAAAATGCCAGTGGCCTGATGTTCATTAAAACAATTAATAATTTTAGTGCTGTGGTGTATTGCTTTCAAAATGTTTAAGTACCAGTAAGTTGTTGCTGAAATACATTAATTGGAAGGTTAAAACTAGTCATACATTTTAGGTTGTATCAACATAATTACATTGAAAATTGGATTTTTGAATCTGTCATAATGTCTAGATATAAAGAAAAATAATCCATATAACATAAAATAAATATATATTATAAATAGTTCATATATGTACAATGTAAGTGAAACATGTAAAAGTGACATAATTAGATTACAAGTTCTGAACATGAAATTTTCAAAATCTTGGAACATGTAATAAATTTGTTGGCATTATGTAATGAAGCAATGACACCTGAACATAATGTAATTGCGTGCAACCGATGTACATGATTCATTTATGTAAATCCAACATACTTTTTTTTTCAGTGCACCCTCACCACAACCCTGCATCTAGATGCAGAAAACTGGCAGAGACAATCTCTAAAAGACTTCATGACACAGTTTAGAGGAGTTCTTTGATTTTGGATTTTTTTCCAACAATTTCCCCCCAAAATAATTTTCATGACTTTTGCACACAAAATGTTAGCTGTTAATCACTCACTTACATTGTTTATGCTAAGCTAAAGCAAATAGACTGCTGCAAGACTAGGAAAATGACTGGGCTGGTTACAAAATGTTTTTTTGTTACTTATCTAACTCTGGCGAATATGCCAACAGACTAAATCTCACTAAGTGGTGGAATATCTCTAATATTGGATATATGGACTGGTATATCCAATATTATATATATATATATATATATATATATATATATATATATATATATATATATATATATATATATATAGCAGTAAACTATATTTAAGATAACTAAATCATTGAGAGGCTAAGGCCGTGCAGATGGGGGGCCTGATTTCATGATTAAGGTGCTAAGTGGGTTTCATGAACAAAAAGAAACTCTTGCTTTTTCTCTTTTCCTACTGTTTTCAGATAAAATGCTTTTTATCAGACTGTTGACTCCCTGAAATGCATGTCAGCTTATCTGAGCTGATTTTTTAATTTCTAAGTTAATTTTGGTGCATGAACTAAATGCATTAGTTCACAGTCCACTTGCTCTAAACTGATTAAATGTGCTTCAGAGAATTTAAAGGCTGTGTAATATAGACTCTGGTTGCAATATACCATAAAGAACTGCTTGGGTAGGTTTTACAAAGGCAAAAACATAAGTGGTGTAAAGCTGAGTATTTTAAATCATCACATTTGAATCGTTCACGTTTTATGACAGGAACAAACACACGTGCACAAAGCTTGTGTCCCTCATGAAGTTATCAAATTTCTCCATACCATCACTGCAGCTCATAGCTAATTTTAATAACTTTAAAACCCTTCAAAACCCAAATCCCATTCCCAAACAAATCAGATTTTAGTATGAACCTTTGGGCTTTGAGACTGAGCTGAACAGACGTGTGCCTGTTGGCAGCGAAAGGTGCCAGTCTGCATTAGCACTTCTAGCGCTCATGTCACTGTTTGAGAGAAAGTGAGGTAAATCAAATTTGTTTTAGAGGACTCTTGCTTAGAGCTCTGTCTCTTTACTCGTGACAGCAATGAGCACATTGATGGATTACAGTCCTTTATGTGAAGCATGGTGAGTGTGTGCGTGTGTGTGTTTTAAGTGCTGTTAGTGAGTGAGTGGAAGTGTGTGATTGTGAGTTGGCATGCCATAAATGTGAGTGACTGTTTGCGCTGGTTTCGTTTGAGAACAATGCAAAGCATATTTTTTCAACCATTTTTATGACATTTTAATATTTATAAATATTTGTCCTTGTCTTTACAAAATACATAAAAAACTGAGTAGGTTGTTAAAATTATTATTCACAAAAGAACTGCTAGAGTTATGTCTTTTGTGGCGTTTTTCCTGGTATCTCAGAAATTCTTTTGCGAAAAATTCAAATTATATGTGCAAGTATCACACATTGATCTCTTTTCTGTAAGTATTACATCGAAAATGATGAATAAATACATTTCTGTTTGTGATGCAATTATTTTTGCTCTCAAGCAACTTGGTGTAACCCTTGAACAAGAATCCTGAAATCACAAGTAATATTTCCTTGGAAATAGTGTTTGTGTGTAATTGTCTTCCTCCTCTACTTCCATTAAGAAACAGTGTTCCAAAGATGAAATATAAATTTCTATGTATTTTTCCATCAATCGCTAGCTAGAAAACAGCAGTTCTATTTAACCAGCAGAAATCAAGTTTTCTTCTCTGACTTTATCCTCTTACATGCTTTCCTATCTTCAGCTCTGCTCAGCCCTTTGACTGCTGTAGTGTCTCAGAAGACAGAAGGGGCAGAGGGCTCTCCGGATGCTGGAACCATGCCCAACGGGCCCACTCCCACTCCTTGTTACCCAACACAGAGTGCAAGGCTGGGGCCAACGATGCAAAATCTAGCCCAAACTACTAATTGCAATCATCTAAGGAAGCCCTTCTCCTTTGGGTATTAATTTCTTTCTTTTTTTACTGACAAGGGTGAGAAAAACCAAGACGGAAAGTCTGAGTACACCCTGCAAGACTAATGCTGAAATGGTCAAAGATACTGGAGCAGAATAAAGAATTCAAAGAGGCAGATGGATGATCGTGTGTGTGTTTATCTGAGTGTGAGAAAAGGAGGAACAGAGACAGATCCCTGCTGAATGGCCATTCTTCATTTTAGCCTAGAACAAAGAACTATCGATTCTGTCCTTTAGCTCTGCAGTGGATAATCACTTCAATTCTAATTTGATGAAGGTTTCCATGGCACATGGAGAGATGGGTATTCTTATGTTAGCCATTTAAATCACTGAAATGGAGCCGAGTAACTGGAAGGCGCTCAGACAGTGTCGGCTTGTCTTTTATTATTCTAGCTGGGGTGTGGTTAAATTGGACTTCTTATGTGTAATCTGGAAGCAAGGATGTTGATAACACGTTAAGTGACATCTTAAAGTGGTCTGTCTTGTTCTTTCTTCCTAGGATGCAAAGCTCACAATCGGCTGACCACAAAGTATTTTGAATAAATCTCTGCAGCTATTTTTAGCAGTTACACAAGAACAGAAATGGAACCAATCCTCTCAAACCATCAAGGAGGGTTAATAGCGTTGGTGTTAGCCAAGGCTCCAGGTATAACAGTTTTGTTGGACAGGAACTTCAATTAAAAAAGAAAGGACATATTTGATTACTATATGGTAAATCAGTTAGCGTTACTTTGAACAAACGTGACGTGTTTGCCCACTTGTCACTTGGGAGGGTGTTTGTAAAGGGTTCATTCCATAACATAACCTAAAATGCAATGTTTTATTCATTTTAAAATTAACAAAGCCAGAATATTGCTGCTTCTTTACTGCATCTTTCCTATTAGCAGAGCAACTAAACAAGGTATCACAGTTTGCAGAATGCAGGTAAAAATATTGCAGTGTAAATGTAGCAGTTGTATTGAGCCCTCTTTTCTCTGGCACCCTGAAAGAAAAAAAAGATTGTCTTAAGTCACAGGATTAAAAAAAGACCTATTAGTAAGTCGATCTCAATATAAATCCAGTTGTTTTGTAAAGGTCTCAGAGGTTTTGATTGAGAACATTAGTGAACAAATAACATCATGAAAATGAAGGAACACAGCAGACTGATCAGGGTTAAAGTTTTGAACAGGATGAGGTTAGAAAGTTATTTCCCAATCTATGAACATCTCACAGAGCACTGTTTAATTCATCATATGAAAAAGTAAAGAGTGTGGTACAGCTACAAATCTATCAAAACATGGATGTGAACATATTCTGAAAGACAGGGCAGAGGGAGCATTAATCCAAGAAGCAGCCAGGAGGCTCAAGGTAACGCTGAAAGAGCTGCAGAGATCCACAATTCAGGTGGCACAATCTGTCGAGTACAACTATTAGTCAGGCACTCAACAAATGTGGTCTTTTGTAGGAGTAATGGTAAATATGTAATTAATTAAGGAAAGCTACAAGAAGATGTCTTTCAATTTGCTACAAATCCTGAAAGGGACCAAGCAAACATGTGGAAGGATGTGGTCTGGTAAGATGAAAATAAAACTATACCTTTTTGACCTACACAGCACTATGTCAAGTGGAAAGCTGACATGGCCCTGAACATGCCGTCATCTCATGAAACATTGTTGTGTAAGCATCATTCTAATGGAATGTATTTTCTTAAGAAGGGATAGGGAGGGGGTTGAGGTATTTTGCAAAGAAAATGGGCAAACATTGGAGACTATACATGGGCAAAGTTGAAAAAGACATTTCCCAGAATAATTGGAGCAAAAAAGTGGCTTGATAAAGTATTGCCTCAATGGAGCTGAACACAAAGGACGGCAGACTTTTCAGAGTTTTGTTCATAAGAAATGTGAAAACTGTGTATCCTCTGAAAATACAATAATACAGCACTCTGTGTTGGTCTACTAATAAAATGTATTGAAGTTGGTGGCTATAATATGATAAAATGTGAAAGAGGTCAATCTATCAGAATAACTTTACCTTCCTAGTATGTAGTGCCAGCCCTTGCAGAAGCACTAACATTTGATGTAGTCACATGCTGTTAGCTCCAAATGACTACAACTGTACACTGTACGGACAGGAGGAGAACAGAGGTGGTGAAGATGCATGACATTAGGTAACACATGCAGTCAAGGTTGTGTAAGGTTCAAGTCCATTGGGAATTCCAGGCAGCAGGAGCTCATGACCTGCTGCGAATGACTGTGAACCACAACTTTGAAAATCAATCCCCATTAAAGAGTGAAGTGCTTATTGCCTCGGGAGGAATGTCCACCGGGCTTGCAACGACATCAAAGCACTGCCAAACCTTGTGGCATAATAAAACAAGAAAAGTGTGAAATAACATGAACAAAGGCAATTGATTTCCAACCATGTTCGGCCTGAGAATGGCTAAAGGGCTCTCTCTAAGCCTAAAATGTGTTCTGATCAACATAACTCTTTCTAATTTTAAGTTTCCCCTTAAAAACACAACAATATATAAACCTCTTTAAAGAAAGGGCAAACCTTTGAGAGACACCTCGTTTATAGGAATGTGTCACAATAACTTGTGAACTGATATTATTTACATTATTCTGAGCCATATCATTCGGAACAGGAAAACTCTTTCACCTAAATCTAAGTTGTGAGGATAGAACCTGAAGCGTGTGTCACTATGATTACAGACTGCTGTTTAAATTCTGCCTTTGCTACTTTGTTCTGTCAACTCAGGCATAACCAACTAAAAGACAAAGTGGACCTAAATTGCGGGTGACTCTAATGCAATTAGAGGTTCTCTGCACTTCTTAAGAAGGCATGGAAATGAGTTTAAGTTGCTGTTTACGAACTGACTGTTTACAGAGTGACAGGTTCATGGTACTGACCAACCCTCCTTCGTGAACACTCTCTATAGCTTACCTCCTGGTTCAGTGTACAAAGCAGACAGCAGAGAAACAGGAAACAGATGCACACCGAAACAGAGTGTCAGACCAATCTCTAATGCCAACAATGGCTTACTTTTGTTAGATAAATCTTTATTTTTCTTCATAATCATTCACAAAAAAGTTATTTTACATCACACAGTAACCTGCCAATACAGTCCACTTAAAATGGCAAGAATGCTATTTAAGTTATTATTAACGATTATATAGATAAATAATAATTATATATATAATAATTCAAATAATTTCCCACTGTTGTACATGTTATGTGACTTATAACCTGTACAAGTCTATGAATACCTTTTAGGAGGAAAAGTGAGAATAAGTGTGCACACCCTCTTATGACTGTAGCTCTAACTGTTTTCAGAATAAAGCATAACATTAAAAGTTATGTTAAATAGGGGTCAGTATACAACTGCCATCTTTTTTTTCTGATTAACACCAAACCATCCATCCATCCATCCATCCATCCATCCATCCATCCATCCATCCATCCATCCATCCATCCATCCTCCGCTTATCCGGGGTCGAGTTGCGGTGGCAGCAGCATAAGCATAGAGACCCAGACTTCCCTCTCCCCAGCCCCTTGGGCCCGTTCCATTGGAAAAATCCAAAGGCGTTCCCAGGCCAGCCGAGAAACATAGTCCTTCCAGCGTGTCCTGGGCCTTCCTCTGGGTCTCATCCCGTAGGGACGTGCCCGGAACACCTCACCAGGGAGGCGTCCAGAAGGCATCCTGACCAGATGCCCAAACCACCTCAACTGTCTCCTCTCGATGTGGAGGAGCAGCAGCTCTACTCTGAGCTCCATCTGGATGACCAAGCTTCTCACCCTATCTCTAAGGGAGAGCCCAAACACAATGCGGAGGAAACTCATTTCAGCCGGTTGTATCCGTGATCTTGTTCTTTTTGTCACTACCCAGAGTTCCTGACCATAGATGAGGGTAGGAACGTAGAGAAACCGGTAAATCGAGAGCGGAGCCTTTTGGCTCCTCTCCAGAACCCCCGAGGCTCAGGAGTGTGATCCCCTGTAGTTGGAACACACTCTGTGGTCCCCCTTTTTAAATAGGGGGACCACCACCCAAGTCTGCCAATCCAAGGGAACTGCCCCCGATGTCCATGCAATGTTGCAGAGCCGTGTTAACCAACACAGACCCACAACATCCAGAGCCTTAAGGAACTCCGGGGGAATTTTATCCAACCCCGAAGCCCTGCCGCAGAAGAGCTTTTTAACCACCTCAGTGATTTTAGCCTTAGAGATTGGAGAGCCTGACCCAAAGTCCCTCTGCTTCCAGATTGGAAGGCATGCTGGTAGGATTTAGGGGGTCTTTGAAGTATTCCATCCACCCACCCAAAACGTCCCACGTTGAGGACAGCAGCACACGGAAGTTGTTCTCCATGGCATATCCAAACTCCTCCCACACCCAAGTTTTTGCCTCAGCGACCATCCGAGCTGAACTCCGCTTGAAATGCTAGTACCTATCAGCAACTTCCGGGGTTCCACAAGCCAAAAAGACCCGATTGGACTCCTTCAGCTTGACAGCATCCCTCACCGCTGGTGTCGAGGGTTGCCACCACAACATGCACCGACCACCTTCCGGCCACAGCTCCGGTCAGCCGCCTCGACAATGGAGGCACGGAACATGGACCACTCAGACTTAATGTCCACCGCTTCTCCAAGGACATGTTTGAAGTTCTGCTGGAGGTGAGAGTTGAAACACCTTCTGGAAGGAGACTCTGCCAAACGTTCCCAGCAGACCCTCAAAACATGTTTGGGTGTTCCAGATCTGTCAGACATCCTCCCCCACCACCGGAGCCGACTCACCACCAGGTAGAGGTCAGTGGACAGCTCTGCCCCTCTCCTCACCCGAGTGTCCGAAACATGGGGCCGCAGATCAGATGAAACAACAACCAAGTGGATCATCAAGCTGCGGCCTCGGGTGTCCTGGTGCCAAGTGCACATAGGGACACCCTTATGTTTGCACATGGTGTTCATTATGGACAATCCATGGCGAGCACAGAAGTCCAATAACAAAACACTGCTTGGGTTCAGATCGGGGGGGCCAAACCAAGTTTTGTAATCATAATAGGTTTTTGCTGACATTTTCTTTGGCACATCTATGGTCTGCAGTCAGCTTTCAAAGTATCAAAGCGATCTAATTGTCTAAAGGTATTGATAAGAAGACGGCACAAAACAATTTCCAAGACATTAGATATACCATAGCATATGGTGAAATAAATCATCATAATGGAGATTACAGTGACATTACCAAGAACTACAGTAGCCCTACCAAAATGGATGAAAATATGTTAAGAAAACTTGTTAAAAGGCTGCCAGAAGTCTACACCAACATTGCAATCTAGTACATATGACAATAATCTTCCATATTCCTTATTTGTCTCAGCTAAGGGGTAAGGTGGCAAGGGGGAGGCCTTGTGGTCTGAAGATATATATATATATACTTGAAATATCCTTGAAATATGTTCTGATTTTTTTTAAACAAGTCAGTTGTCCAAACAAGAGGGGACAGATACTGTTAAGTAAAGATCCACGAAGTAGATGAACTCCTTACTAAAGTGCTTTACTAAAACAAAAAGATATTTTGACAATGTATTAGTTCAAGGATATGCACTCTTGTGAATACACTTTAAGACAGCACAAATGTGGAAGAGTTCTGTTTTTTAATTCACATCAAAATAATCTGGCATTTTGACTTGAGTGGGAGGCCTTTCATTCACTGTAACTCTTTTTTACATACCTAAATAAATACATATAAAGAATAAAAATTAAACAGCGGGGCATCATGGCAGTGCCATGAACAAACATAAAAATGAAGTATAGTGGGGTAACACTAACTTCTTTTTATTATTGCAAGAAAAGTCCCCCATACTGCTTCATCCTCTGATGCAAAATCATAATGGCCCAAGGTTAAGACACTCACAATGACCCCTTGATGACAACATAGTAGTTCAATGACCCAATTCTATACGGTCAATGACTCCTTAACAAAGCTCCTACTAGGTCAGCACAAGCAATTGTACAGGTCCCCTGTGACTAACCCTTTACAACAGGACCATTTAACTGAGGTGGAGATACACAATGGGAACACACTAGCAGTTATGGAAATGAAACAGCCCTCTCTTTTCCACACACTAAAACTTTCACACAAAGACGACTTCCATGTTAATTACCTTGCAATTTGTTTAAACTTATTTCTCAGTATATTAGATAATTAAAGTCATTGTTTGACAGCACTGCTTTTAACAAGGTGTTCAGCGTCTGTCCTGTTTGTGATCACAGAAACAAAGATTTGGAGTTCAGACCTCATAAAGTTTAAAGCTTTTCATTTTAGGATCAATGGAGTCAAAAGTGTGCACAGATACAGTACCTTTAAGATTTTGTGGAGAAACGTAAATATGTAGAAATTCCCTTTGATCTTCCCTTAAAATCAACAGTACTAATGAAGCTTAACACAACTATACGAACCTGCAAGCAAAGCAAAGATGATGAAGAAGCTAGTATCTGACATCTAAAAAGTAACAGAAACACAGTATGCCATACACAGATCAGGTATTATCTCACATACATGTGCATTTTGTACTGTATAATGAATACTGTTCAAGAGAGGCACCATAGGAGAACCAGTAACAATTCAAAATGAACAACTGAATATTATTCGCTAATTCAGATAGAATTGTATTACAAATGAAAGAGTAGTTTTTTTCCTAAATTTCGTTGTTTATCCCTAATTTCTTTAAACCTTTTTTCTTTTTCTAATTTTTTTTACAAAAAAAATACATTCATTCACCTAAAAAATGTATATTTGTATTAATCAGGTAGAACAGTTAAAAGTAAATAGGACAATACCTAAATGTATTGGATTGGGTTTGTAAAGCTCTTAAAAATCTACTTGTCATTAATAAATATGTTTTTTGAACAATATTACAAATGTTTAATGTGACAATTGTAAAATGCAAAACCTAAACAGTTTTGGCCACATAACATGGTCCCCAATACAACTGGGATTGTGTTAACTAAATTACCATGAAAATGCTCAGAAGAAAGCTCCTGTGCTTTTTTTTTGACAAGGACAGATATTTTCCCTCAGCAGGACAGCCTTCTTTGCATTGTCATTGTGTAACTGGCGATCAGAAATCTGCCATCATCTCAAACATATAGCCTAACACCCCCCCAGAGGATAGTCTGACTTGACACATACATACTGCTACAAAGTTTTAATTAAAGGTACATTTTGCTGCAGTCAAGGATGTTTGCATGAGGAGGATAAGGCTGAGTGATAGGCTAATGCTAGCTGACATGTCTCTGATTCCATATGGTTTGTCAATGATTTGGGCTTGCAGTATTGATTAAATAGAAGTTCATGTTCATTCCAGCGTTTTTAGGTGGAAATCAGAACAATAGAAGATTTTTTTTAGTTACTTCACACCTGTTTCAATTGAACTTGAGTCTGTTTCTACGACATCAACTGTAAACCGAAGATAAACAGTGTTAAAAAACGTTTGTCTTGAGGGAATTATTAGTTAATCATTGCTTTAGTCATCAGGATCTTCTTATTTAGAATTTTAATGCAATAAATATTGACATTATTACCACCTGTTGGCACAGCAAAGGTATTTTTTTAAAATAGTCAGTTAGCTTTTTATTAGTAACATTTCTAAATTTGTCAGATTCAACTAACAATTTAAAAATTCTACAATATTCCACATTTTACAGTGGATTCCACTTTATTTGTTAAATATCCAAATACTTTCCAGGCTTTCCTCATTATAGAAATCATATGACACTGTTTAATATAAATGCAAAGTAATACAGGCATCTTTACTTTTCTGTAAAGCTGTCTTTGTAAATTGAAGAACACCTTTTAGATTTCCAAATTCAACAATAATAAAAGAAAAAAAACATATGTGAATACAAGACAATACAAGAAAAAGTGTGAGTTTATCATTTAAATATCTACTTAGGAAATCTCAGATCACATAGCGTTAGATCAAGGCAGCAATCCAACACAAAAAGAACCCAAACCAAAATTAAGCCAGACAAAATGAAAGACTTTCACTCAACTGACCTCTTTTGTCTTTACCACATAAAGCTGATGGTTTTCTCTTGGGCCAGAAAGCAAAGTTGAAAGATTTAATTAATTAAAAACATCTACTCAACGAGATGTTGACTTCTCTTTCAAACAGTCCTATGTGCTTTACTGTGGCTATAAAATTCAAAACAACTTTTACTTTAATCTTTAATAAAACTGTATAGGAAGTGAAATAATCCATCCATCCATCCATTTTCTTCCGCTTATCCGGGGTCGGGTTGCGGGGGCAGCAGCCTAAGCAGACTTCCCTCTCCCCAGCCACTTGTTCCAGCTCCTCGGGAGGAACCCCAAGGCGCTCCCAGGCCAGCCGAGAAACATAGTCCCTCCAGCGTGTCCTGGGTCTTCCCGGTGAGACGTGCCTGAAACACCTCACCAGGGAGGCGTCCAGGAGGCATCCTGACCAGATGCCCGAGCCACCTCAACTGACTCCTCTCGATGTGGAGAAGCAGCGGCTCTACTCTGAGCCCTCTCCGGATGACTGAGCTTCTCACCCTATCTCTAAGGGAGAGCCCAGACACTCTGCGGAGGAAACTCATTTCTTTTTTTTTTTTTTTTTGGAAACTCATTTCAGCCGCTTGTATCCGTGATCTCGTTCTCCATAGATGAGGGTAGGAACGTAGATCGACCGGTAAATCGAGAGCTTCGCCTTTCGGCTCAGCTCTCTCTTCAGCACGACAGACCGCTCCATTTTTCCCTCCTTCGTGAACAAGACCCCCAGATACTTAAACTCCTCCACTTGGGGAAGGACCCCATCCCTGACCTAGAGAAGGCACCCCACCCCTTTCCGGCTCAAGACCATGGCCTCGGATTTGGAGGTGCTGATTCTCATCCCAGCCGCTTCACACTCGGCTGCGAACCGCTCCAGCGAAAGCTGTAGATCACGTTCCGATGAAGCCAACAAGACCACGTCATCTGCAAAAAGCAGAGACCCGATCCTGCTTTTCAAATAATCCATCTTGAAAAAATAATAATACCAGCTATTTGATTGAATGGTTTCAATTTGCCTTGTAAAGAAAAAGTGAGGCTGTATTAACAGTATAATTTTTTTTTTACCTGCCAGAAAGCTGAACATATTTAAGAGGAATATTTTTTTGTCGAATTATCAAAATAGACACATGTACTGCCTTTCCTTTTTTAAAGGCTATATGATTTTCAATCAAAAGCTGTGGTTGGCTAAAGCTGAAAACAGCCACCAAAATCACATCACAGTCTCCTTGACAACCATGACTGAGCTTGCATAAAACTCTGACAGTGTGATTTACAGTGGTTGTTTCTCTGGCAAAGGTTTCACTACTGCTAAAACCATGGCTGGCTTCTCGATAAATATGATAATTTGCAATAAACTCCTGGGGATGTGAAGCAGTGCTGCTAGCTGGGTAAGGTTGAAACAAGCACTGAGGGTGGATGACAATGCAGCTAAGACGAGTACATATAATTGTGCACATGGCTACAGATGTAGATACACACTTCAAAGAGAAGGAGCACAGGCAACTGATGTAATACAAAAGTGGATGGTGGCAATCTGTTTTGTGGGAGGCTTGTTCATTCCTTTATAAATGTCAAGGAGCATTGGGGTTTTTATGCAACCACATACGCAGAGACTTGAAAATGTGATTCATATTTACACTGAAATTTGAATGCCTATACGAAGGCCCTGGAAGGAGAGAATGGGCACCTAGAGATAAATATCCACCATATAAAATTTTATTGAGCTCAACAAGGGACAGAGATAGGTAATTGAAAGCAATATAAACAAATCAAATAATGTGCCAGGACATGGTGTAGAGGAGTGCCTCGCTGTTCAGCTTCGGTTTAAAGTCCTGGATATTGGATTATCTTGTTCACGTGGTTGTGAATGACGGTGCATTAAAGAGAGAAAGGAGAGGAGAACAAATGGCTGACTCACTTTGCCTAAGGCACAGGACAACTATAGTGTTCACACTTTGTATTGGCTTTGGAGTCCTGTTGCTTTGCTGTGCTTACATCTTAAGCAGCAAAGACAAAGTAGACTAGACTTGGCTGACTTTGGTATAAGCACTTAATGGTAGGTGGGGGTGGGAGTTACAGTAGCATATATGTAGAAGAAAACTTTTTTTTTTTCAACTTGGTACAACTGTGGCTTATAAATGTAACAATCATTTTTGCCTTTTTGGTTAAGTTGGAACTGTTGTTGGAGGGGACACACAACCTCTCTCACAGGTCTTCTCAACACCCACCCAAAAACACAGCTAAGCTTTTTTTTTTCAACTGAAATATTGATTTTTCTCTGCTTTGCCCTCGCTCTCCCACCCACCCTCATCTCCCAGGAGTGCTGGCCAAGCAGTCGAGCTCGGCACCAAAATATAATTATGAAAATGGACCTCTGGGTTGTTTCTTTTAATCTATCTGTCCCTTTGCAACATTAGTTATTTAAACTGTTTCAGGAGAATTGAAATGTTTAACCCACTTTACTGTAAAGGGTAATTTACTTATTGGTGTTACAAGATCAGTTACAGTCAAAATCACATGCATCTCAGGAATTAGAATTACATAGAAAAGTTTTGTTTTTCCAGTAAGTTAATTCAACATGTAAAAATATACATATGGTTTAGATTCATTACATACAGTTCTACCTACCTAAGGGTCCAGTGTTTTCAAAACACTGCTTGTTAAGATTCTTACAGCTAATGAAAACCCAAAATTGACTTTCTCATAAAATTACATGAGATGGAAGAAAAATATTTTTACTGTAGAATGTTGACTTACTGAACATTATGTTCAGCACAGTATTTGCTCTTTATACTTTGCCAGGCTCCTTTCTACATGAACTACTACATCAATGTGGCTTATTAAAGAAGCCCAGATTGGTTTAATAGGATCCTTCAGCTCATCTGCATTGTTGGCTTTGGTGTTTCTAATGTTCCTCTTGGCAATAATCCATAGATTCTTAGTAGTGTTTAGGTCAGACAAGTTTACTGGCCAAACAAGCAAATGTATAAGTAATGCCAGATAATGAAATCAGCACCTTTATAAAGCTTGACAGCAGAGGTAAATTTGAGGTGCTCTATAATGTCCAAGTGAATAACTATGCCGACATTAGATTTGATAGAACACATTGAACCAACACCAGGAGATGACATGGCTCCCCAAATCCTCACTGATTGTGGAAACTTCACACCCGACCTCAAACAACTTGGATTTTATGCCTCTCTACTCTTTCTTGATTTCCAAATGGCATGTAAAATCTACTTTTATCTGAAAGTGGAGTTTGGACCACTGTAGCCCGTGTCTTTGGGATGTCTATGTGTGGTGGTTCTTGACTCATTGACTCCATCCACAGTCCAAGCATTCTGACTCTTTCCTAATTTCTTGAACATACTTTGCTTCAAATCATCTCAAGGCAGCAGGCAATCCTGTTGCTCACACACACTTTTTTTCCTCCACCTGTTTTCCTTCCACTAAACGTTCCATTAAAATGCTTGGATCTAGCACTCTGTGAACATCTAGCTTCTTTAGCAATAGCATTTTGTGCCTTGCCCTTCTTGAGAAAGGTTTCACTGAGTGTCTTCTGAACACTAGTCTTCTCCATGACAATGTGGGCCATAATCCTGGTCATACCATCTCTGTATTAAAACATATTAATTTTTATTGCCTTTATGCAATATTCTAATTCGTAAGAAACTAAATGTTGGGTTTTGATTACCATAAACCTTGTTCAAATTATTTGTGCATGTTTTCATTGTTTGAAATAAACAATTGAAATAGATCAGTCTGTGTAATTAAGTTTCACTTTTTGAAATGAATGAGGAAAATGAATTAATTTTGAATCATTTACTAATTTACAGAGATGCACCTGTAGAATATGTTTTTTGGCACAAATTGTTGGAAAGCTTGCCATATTGTACTAACCTTTTTCTACAGTTACTAGATGTAGTGTCATCTTACTATGAAAATGACATTTAAATGTTTTCCAGTTTCAATCATACAGTGAATTTAATGATAAAGAAATTCAAGACAGCAACTGCTGCTTTCTCTCTAACTTACAGTTCAATGACTTGTAATATCTATATTACACTGCCAAAATCACTTTCACAATAATAAACTATGCAATATGTGCGACAACAATTTTAAATAGTCTTATCTAGCCAGCTTTAGCTTAAAATCCACGTGGAAACATTCCGTTTTTCATTGTGCCTCTACAGTAGCTGAACACTGATGAGGTTGGTCACAAGCCATCATAAAAGTTATTATTTTTGACTTTTGTGAATGAGCATGTTCATATTACCTTTCACCCACTGGAATAAAAGTATTGCATCTTATTTCAAAGGAGACCAGATTTTAAGTTGATCCAAAGGATCTATAACAGCAAAGTCCTAGCTCAGACAAAATGTGAACACAGCAAGACCTTGACATTTCTCCACATCACATCCCTCGGCCTTCTCACATCTATCTTAGGCACAAGAAGAGCAGGATTAGTCCTGTTGGATAATAGATGCATGCTGATGGTAAAGGTCAGCAGTTGTCATTCCTTAATGCCTCAACCTTTATATAGGGGGATGGCTGAAAACAGATTATGATTCATAAGAATCAATAATTACTCATTCTATATGATGATCATAAAATGTGTTATAGAAAAACGTAAACAAATCAGCTCAGGGGTCAGAAAAACTCTTAATGTCCTGTCATGTGGTTTAACTCATACTTAAAAAATAAATAAATAAATAAATACATATAAATTTTATGATTTTACTGCACAATATTCAATTTTCTCAAAAGGAATTATAATAAAATAAGATCAAATAAAATGCATCAGATGGAGCAATTTACTTGGTGTGAAGACATTAAAAGCCATAATTGTAATGGCTATTTGCAGAGTGAAGAGTGTAGTAATGAGAATCAAAAGCATCCATCACCCATTATTGCTCGATAATTACCACCTCAAGTACACTAAAGTGCCATTTATGAATTTATCAAATCCTAAAATATGGAGAATAAATGATTAAAAAAATAATAAAACAAAAACAGTTAAACAAGTAAGCACCAGGACATTTCATGTTAAGATTATGTGATAAAACAATTCTAAATTTCCAATTTATTGTTATTATAGAGAAAATAATATATATTTTTATTTATTTAATCAATCTATGACTGTAATTTAGTGGCATATTTTAATCACCAAACTAATTCCTAAATAAACAAAACAAGCAACAAGAAAGTAACAGCTTCTGGATAAGCAGAATGATTCATTAAATAACCATATATACTTTTTAACCTGGGAGACCAACAAGTATGACTTTTGTCATTTTCTTTATACTGTGTCGAGAAACTATAAATCTTATGAAATTAGGCTTTTACAAGAACGTGGTGTGACAATTATTTCTCGGAGAATAGTGTCTGAACACTCATGTTCAATTTGGCTGGTAATCTTTAATTAGTAAGGTAAGGTTCACCCTGTTACATTTCGTGTTATTTCCACATCGATAACAGGCACACTGAGTCATCATTCAGTCTCACAGCTGCGGTCTATAAGGGTGCTGTTGCTCCACAGTGTAATTAGTTGTTTACCTGAGAATAAAATCTGTTTACTTTGTCTTCACACATAAACAAAATAAACCTCCCTCGGGCATCTCTGAATCAAGTGGACATGTTCTGAACAGCTCTGCTGTCAAGCAGTCTAAATGATGGACACTGACATTTAAAGGTGGCAATGACACCTTTGTATGTTTTAAAAACAAAGCGTTACACCGAGGGTTTCCAAATTTGCTTGTCCTCAGGAAATTATGGGAGGAAAGGGTTGGTTGTTGAATTGTATTTCTTTTGGCACAAAGACAAGGAAAACACCCGCCATGTATAGCTTTGATCTGCAAATGTTGATTTTAGCCCATTCCAATTTGTGTTTTAGAGCAATAAAAAAGAAATACGCGATCTGCATTCAAAATATCAACAACAGCCCTGCTGCTGTGAGAAATCTATAACAGTAAATTACTGTAAAACATAATTTTAATATTCTAAAACAAAGAAAACATGTTTACAGAAAAAACATTTTAAACCATTTTTTAAAATCTTGTTTGAGATTATTGTGGTTAGCACAAATAAAATTACAAAGATTTTAAAGGTCTTTGTCTTAACTCTGAAGTTTGGTTTCATGACAGAAAGGGGCTAAAATCCTAAAAGGAAAAACAACTTTTGTTTTATCGGCATCCCTGTTTTGCCCAGTCTAAACATGCAAAATCTGTAGACATTGATTATATCAGTTGTTTTCAATTATTATCTGTCATCCCCCCCTCCTTAGGGAACATAATGTGTTTCACCCCACCTCCTAAATTAGAATAGTATTGAGAACCTGATTATATTTAGTTAGTTATCTGTCCAAACCACTAGCACCAACATTCTACATACAATCACCTGATTATCAAAACAGATTAATAAAATGCGCTGAAACACCTTACATTTTAAGTGGTTGCAGCTCATTTTATTGTTTTAAACCAATTTGTATTTACTTAAACTAATTTCCAAGTTCAGTTTATTAACTCAATGGGTAACATTACATCAAGTCTGCTCAGTCAGTGATTCTCAAAAGAGAAAAAGTGAAAATGATTCCCCGGGATGTGTATTTTTAGACTAATCACAGTAACATTCAAAACTGTAAACTTTGGTTACTGGTCAGCTTCATAAGCTTATTCCTTTTCAAAAAGATATATAGTTCTTTTTTTGGGTCTGTCACCTCTGCCGTTTTTCCTTACACTGTCAAAAAGTTCTCCAGAGCCCTATGCAATCCCTTTTATTACTTTCAAAATTCCTTTTTATTATCCACTCCCCCCCCCCAAAAAAAACCAAAA
This sequence comes from Valencia hispanica, assembly GCA_963556495.2. Classification (NCBI taxonomy): domain Eukaryota; kingdom Metazoa; phylum Chordata; class Actinopteri; order Cyprinodontiformes; family Valenciidae; genus Valencia; species Valencia hispanica. The sequence goes on from OY747703.1 coordinate 36,922,787, forward strand.
AAACAAAACAAAGAGATGAAACAGGAGAAGAGATGCTTTCCCGGTTCATAAAACAGGCCATCTCTGACCCTTGCGGAAAGCAGTTGAGGACGTTGATGTTTCAGTGAGTTTTTTTTTTTTTGTTGCCATGGCTGACATGGCTAGTTTATTCTGTCTGTGTGGAGAGGAGAGCCAACCCAAACTACGCCTAACCAGGTAACAACAGGTAGCTACAGGAGCTGCAGCAGCAAAAATACCACCGAGCCTACTGTATAGCTTTCCTGCACGTTGATATCAGCAAATTCAGCATTTTATTGTGTATTATATTTTGCTGAATTCCGCGCTTCGTATCGCAGACTTTATAGGGCCCTATCCACTCAGCTCTGTAGACTAGTGTGTCTGTGTAGACTTAATCTACTGGGTTGAACAGGCAGCCTGTTGCTTAGTTTGGGCACTACGGCCAACTAGTGACTGAAGGCTTGTCTATTGTTCAAGCATTAATAAACATACTTAATTCTAAAAAGCCCCCTAGCCACCTCACGACCACCTCACCCCACTATTTGAGAAATAGGCCTACTGGATTGTATAGATGTTTTAAAATATACAGTTCATTTTAAGTGTGTTTTATTTCAGTGTTCTTTTCCTCTGACTTCACATGCATCTCACTGACACTGCAAAGTAGTCTTTCATTTGCAGTTACACCTTCCATGTTGTATTATTGTCAGCAATCTGGTAATGCCTAATATGGTGCATTCACCGATAAATAAAAGATTATATATCTTAGTTTTCTAAGATGTTTAGAGCAGATCAAGCAGACACCGGTCTCTGTGCATCGTGTCCATCAATGTTAATTGTTGACTGATTATCAGGTCATCTATATTACTCATGAACTGTTTTATAAAAAGTGATCAGGAGTTAACCCTTCACTATTGATTAACCAGAAGAAATCATTACATTATGAGTTATATACTAAGTTTGATTTGGAGTTTAGTAAACAGGCTACTAATTATCGCCTACATTTTAATAATATTTATTAATATTGCTTATATTATTATAAGAGAAACAAGCACAACATAAATGTAAATTAGCAGTTAATTCATGTATAAATCCACCATTCTTTTAGGTTACTAATAAATTCTGTCCACAATAAATGTGTTTTCAGTTCACTCACTTATTAGATGACTGTAGATCTCATAACCTCTGTTTTCCTCCCACGGCTCAGATCGAATTTCAGCTATGACCTATCATCAAAAGGTTCAATCTTCTGAACACTGCTGGTCAGTCAATATACTCACATGATATAGAGAAGCGACTAAGGTCTTACGACTTAAGTCTCTTGAAAAAGGCTAATAACTGATTGAGTCTTCCACTAGTGTACCTCATCATATATAATCATATTTACAGTGTACATAGAAGTTATCTATTCTTTACTATTGTATTCTTTTCCTAAATAAAGTAGTGCCTGAGCAAACAAGGCCTTGATTTTTGATAAAGCAATACAAGAAGAATATCAACCAGACTTAGTACCACAGTGTCTGCATTTACATTGGTTTACATTGTTGGACAAACACTACAGTGTTACCCCCACAGAAAATAGCAGCTACATTGTTAACATTTAAAAAGCAGTCACCTAAAAATGTATGAGCAACAATGTGTCACATTTCCAAGCAACCAGGCATATAATCATATAATTTCAGCAGTTCTATGAATACATATGAGGTTTTTTTGCTCAGCTGACAGCATCTAGCTGTGCATGTTTTAAATGCACATGTAGCTCTCAAACATACCTAAAAGAAATTCGTGTCTAGATTGTGCAGGGCACTCATCAGAGTTAGCATTTCATCAGGAGCGGAAAACCTTTGCCACCCAGATGACACAGACTTTTGGCATAATTGGCTGCAAATGGTACAGCAAGGAGTTTAGAATTATTTGCCATGGCAACCATTGTCTCTGTTCTTTAGCTAATGCTGTTGTTGAGCTCACTGCAGGTTTTCGTTTCATTGCCTTTTCCACTCTTTGGAATGAATTCAGTAGAGTAAGAACTTCATCTCAAACTAAGTGTGTTGATACAAATTTTAATGCTATGGATAGCAGAACGTGAAGAACATTTTGTGTAGCTGTTCATTCAGAAGTATATTAATTTAAAATATTGTACTGCTTAATGAAGAGTTTACATATTATTTAAAGGAAGGACCAGTGCATTTGCACAAGTAATAAGATATTTTTATAGTGTTTTAACAAAATCTTAATTACCCAACTTTAACAGTAGTATGAAAAGCAATTAGGTTACATTATACACTGCATACTAACTTGCATAAAGACTAAAACGTTTATGCTTTGCTATGCACCAATAAATCCATTTAGTTGTTTCTCCTCAGTCTATATCCAACACTCCGCTGAGCAAAAAAACCCCAATCCTTTTTTACTTTCTGCAAATGTATTGTATAAATAAATTATTAAACTGTGAGAGTGATCTAGAGAGAACAAAGCAATAAATATAAAGTACTCCAGCAGCAAGGCCTCCTCCACATCTAAAACCTTGTGAAAGTTTTTATATAAATATGCTAACCAGCTGAAAGATACCTGTCTGTAAGAATTGCATAAAAAAACAACTCATTAGCTAGTTCAGAAGTGTCCCAGCCAAAGCCTGGACCAAACATACTTTCATAAAGCACCTTGAATTCAGCTTCGTATTCCTTGAAATTTTGTAGATTGTCTCATTACCACATAATTCAGTTTATCTAGTGAATTTGTTTTGATACAAACACAAAGTAGTGCTTAATAGTGAGGTGAAAGGAACAAGAAACAGCCATCAATCCATTCTCAATAGTTAGACGTGCAGGGTCACAGAGGGTCTGGTGACTATCTCGAGCAGGCCTTGGGTGAGAGCTGTAGCATCTCTGCATTTGGTTCGAGCAGGGCCGCTATAGAGCACTATGCCCTCTTAAACTAATCAGTAGAACAGCATAGTCCTTTATAGAGTAAAATTATATAAAGACCAATTCTGTTACCAAGAAGGTTCTGTTATTAACATTTGTTAAGAAATAGTACAAGTCTTGTCTTTTCATAATACTGACAAGCTCAGTAGGCTAAATCCTGTAGAGGCACCGGAGATTGGGGCCAGCCCATCAACATTTGTTTAAATAATGAACATCTGAAATCACAGTGCGCATGCCTAATGTGCACTCAGTAGACAGCAGTGGGGCACAAATGCCACGGCCCCAATCTGAGGTCCCGCTATCAAGTGATGCACTTCGTTTTCCAAATGCGAAAGTTGGTCGTGCAGACCTTGTATTAAAATATCAGAATAGCAGGCGTCACATTTACGTTCTGTCGGATAGAAGTCTGCAGCCATCTAATGTTGGTTATTCTTGCTAGCTATCAAGACAAAAAAAAGGAATGAAGTAGATAATTTGATGAAATCTAATATTAGCACCTTGTCTCTTGAACACAAATTAGAGATTAAATATCTGGGACATCACCGGCCAATGGATTTTTATATCGTTCAAGGACTTTGAAAAATAATTATAGATTTAAAGGGGATTATTTGAAAGATTATACACATATTGTAAAGTTTGCCTAGATGAAAGCTCTGCATATTTTTTGTTCAAGAAATTAACACCACTGGTGAGTGACCCTTTATTTGTAATTTTGTGTATAAAAAAGGTTTCATTCTTCAATTACATTTGTATAAAATGGTGTTTGCAGTGTGTACATTTGTGCTATTTTATGTGGTTCATTTAATATGGATCAATGTCAGTTTGTATGCATCAAGGAAGAATTTGTTGCTGCTGTTAGCTGTTGAGTTGTTGTACCCTACCTAACTTGTCATGCCATCCCTGCCTCTCAAACCTGTACAGGCCGCCAGCCTATCACAGGTCTACACAGAGATACAGGACAAAATACAAGCACGCACACACACACTCATACTTTAGGGGAATTTGACTGACCAATTAACTTAACAGTAATTGTTTTCACTCTGCGTCAATAATTTGTCAAGCCACTTTTTGCTGCATCTGGAGCTGTACGATTTTTCGCGTATGTCGGTACAACTCCAGCAGATTTCGAGACCAAAGATTATGACCAGTTTTCTTTGCAAGTTAGCTCAAGTGGATTCAGATTAGATAGAGTGTGTCTCTGAACATCAGTTTTCAAGTGTGTTCACAGAATCTAAAATAGATTTGGGCCTGGATTTTGAGTAAGCTGATCTTGCACATGTTTGTTATTCCCCCAACAGAGCTGTTGGAAAATATGAAATGTGACTTATTTTTGTCCAGCTTTAACCCTGGTTATTTTCTTGCTAAATATTCCACAAAAGTAAAACATAACTAATATTTGTCCTCCCAAGACATTGTCAGATTTAAGGTGTGGCTCTCTGCAGCTCCTTTAGATGTAACATTGGTCTTTTGGCTCTGTCTTTAACCTCCTTCAAAACAAAGACTATATAAGCAGCATAAACCCGTAAAGACAAGCCACCTCTGAGCTTCTGAAATTTCCCAATACAATTCTTTACAAAATAGCAATTGTGGAGGAACTCAGTCTAGCTATTGTGTTGATGGCAAAACAAAGTCTTAAAATAAAAATTTTATCTCTTTTATTCTTTCTCTTCTCATCTGAAATGATTTCTGAGTCTTGTTTATGTTTGTGCCACAACATTCCATCAACCTGCGAAGCCAGCTTGCTCTCCGAGACTTCAACCCACCTCGTCACGTGGTCCTTTAACAATAATTAAATTATACACAATTGGATTTTGTTTACAAATTCTTATTAGTAATTAATATAATTAATTAAATAGCTATTAATTCCACTGAAAGCTCTTCTTTTTTTAGGGTTATCAAATTTAAAACAACCACTAAAACAACCACTGTTCCAATATCTTGTCCTAATAATGTATCTTCCCCTTTGTGCTAGCCTATCACAATAATTTATAGAACACACTAACCTTTGTGGTTGTAATATGACAAAATGTGAAAAAGTTAAATGTGTATGAACCCTTTTGCCAGCCAGTGTAATTGTGACATCAGATTTGAAATTTAATGTTTGAGCCTAAAGAAATGGCACAAAAAATCCCTTTGCCTTTTAAAATGACAAATGTTTGCCAAAAAATCTGTACTAAATTGAATCATGTGAAATGCATAGCGCCACCAGTGACCATGCAAAAATGAAGCTTAAAAGTGGCAGAGGGCCATATCAAGATGATCATACTCTTTATACAGGAACAACAGGAGGCAAAGGCATAGAGGTGATAGTGTTAACTGCTACACCATCCTTCATTTGAGAGAGAACTGCATCCTCTCCCTCATCTTCTCCTCTCCCTAGCCAACCAAAAGTATAGCTAACCTCTGGAGAGAAGACGGATGGCTCCTTCTGCTCCATTAATCTAATGACAATGCCCCATGACTAAGACCAGCTTAGCAGGCATTGCTCATCCCCACTGGCTTCTTTTTCACTTGTCATGCCATCTTTCTATGAATGCAACAGGGGCAATGACAGCGAAGGAGGGCGAGACAGAAAGTAAAGTGAGGCAGAGTAAAGACAAACAATGGCCTGGTAGTATTAAAACGGTGTCTATGGATACCAAAGGCTACCCAGGGATGCTCTAATACAACATGTGATGAACAGAAACTAAACAATAGTTGGAAGATGGTGAAAGTCCAGATCCCAACACTACAGGGTATTATATACAGGGTATTTTGCCTGTAGAATATAAATATGAAACTTGTGCAATTATTGCACTGGTATTGTTGAAAAAAGAAACTGATGCAGAGATAGCAGAACCTGAACCCAAGCTTTCCAAAGCTGATGACATAGCATCAAGTACACAGTTTTCAGTTAAACATAAATGCCTCATGGCTTTCCAAAATTAAGACAAAGAGATATCGGCCTGTAGTACTTGTACAGAGATTTGAGAAGTGGGAATAAGAACAATTTTAATTCAGTTGTTAGGACACAGCAGGGGTTGCAGGCATCTATGTATGAGCCACAGATTGGAGAACATGAACCCCCTGCTGAGTTGCCAATAGACACAGAGGGACCACTTGGAAGGGGCAGGCCAGATTGGTATGAGCCCTTCAATTAGTTAGTTGCCTCTGTTTTGGTAGACCTATTTCTACATTTTACTATTAATGGATTTTACTTTGGAATCAAATTATTGTGTCAGCGAACTAGATGGCAAAAAACATGCTTTCAGCAGTTCAGTAAAGCTTTTTTGGAAAGTGCTTGGCAACTTGTTCATTTAGTACTTTTAACAATTCAAAAACGCTTAGATGATCATGGGAGGGTGCCACAGCTATAGTTACTCCTGTAAAAATGTCAAGTTTTATTTGTCTGACAATTTCTTTAGAGGATTTTTTTGAGTTTTTAATATAAACTAAACAAAACCTTTGATAGTGTACATAATTTTGGAAATGTCTTGTTAATGCGAGGGAGCTGCTTGGCCAACTGCTGAGGGCAACAGCCAGCTGAATGGGGGAAGATGCACATAATTAGTTGATGTAGAAATCTGAAGCCATTCAGCAGAGCCATTAGCCAGGCACCTCAAAGAGCATAAAGCAGCTACATCACTGCTATTTCGATCCCACTTCATCCAGTGGATAGCAACATGGATTATGTACAGCTCCAAGTACAGGTGTAGCATGCAGGTAAAACAAGGCTGTGCATTTGTTGTACACTAGCTCCATAGAAACTTCTTTGACTCTGTCCTTGCAGTACCTCAGAAAAAAATGTAAACCCTCAAAACCGAAGCTGGTGCTGTTAAGAAAATCTGGAAGTTGCGATTAATAGTTCCTCAACATAATTTCACTTTCTGTGAATCAGAGATTCTGAAGAGAGACTTTTCTGATCTCCTACAGAGACTTGATGGACTTAACGTAAACATCCTCATCAGCGGACCAGTCCCTGAAGGGAATGATGAAAGATTTAGCAGACTCCGCATGCTCCATAAATGGTTGAAGAAACAATCAGCTGAGAAGTCGTTCACATTTATGAATAATTTCAAAGTATTTGGAAGTGCTAATCATCTGTTCAAAGCAGGAATGCGCTATTTGAACAGGTCCGGAGTAAGGCTGTTAGCAGCCAACATTTTTTCTTATCAACATCAGAAAGCAAAACACTTGCTCCCAAAAGCTGACCTTGAGGCGCCCATGGATATCAGAGAACATAAACAGCAAGTCATGATGACACCACAGGACCGAACAGATAAACAACCATCAGAGATTAAGTCTTCATCTTCCTGTGACTCAGCCACATCAAATGAGTCTCCATTTAGAAACTTTACAGACAGACTGAATGAGCAAATCAAATTTGGGACACAATTAACACCTAAACTTAGACTACACCAAACGCCTGGGACTAGTGTCCATAAGCCTGGGAGCTTCCCCCCACTGATTATTACAGATATCTGATATTTGAGGGAACCGGGCAATAAATCCACCCCTACCGTCTCCCAGAATTCACCCGGCACCCCTGAGGCTATATCAGTGATTATCAGCAGCAGGAAACATAAACCGTTAACCACACGCTCTCATATTAAACAAAATCTCAAATTGATAACCTGTCAGAAGGTTCAGCTGCCCCTCATCACAATACTTAAGTTAGCTTTATTAAACATTAGATCTCTATCCGGGAAGTCTTTTCTTATCAATGACTAGATGAAAATAACGAAACAACTTCATTAATAGAATCTAGTCCTCCAAATTATAATTTCTTAAGCGAGAACAGAAAACACAAACGAGGCGGAGGTGTAGCCACCATCTTTCACAACTCAATGAACTTTAAAAAGGTAACTCTGGGCACGTTTGATTCTTTTGAATACCTAGCCACCCAGATAAATGAGCCTAACAAAGCGTTATTTCTAAGTTTATATAAACCACCAAAACTTAACTCTAACTTCTTTAATGATTTCAATGACCTTCTTTCTGTAATATGTATCGACTATGACCAACTAATCATCGTGGGGGACTTTAACATCCATACCGACAACCCCCAAGATAGACGAGCAAAAACGTTAGATGATACTCTCCACAACTTCGGACTGATCCAGCATGTCAAACAACCAACACACAATAGAGGACACACTCTGGACTTAATTATCAGCAAAGGTTTAAATATTTCTGACATCTCTGTAATTAATATTGCGTTATCTGACCATTTCTGTGTTTTCTTCGAAAGTACCATCTCTGCTAAATTATCCAGCCACAGTAAGACCACTATAAAAAAGCGTTTTCTAGGGGACAGTTCAGTAGAAACCTTTAAACGTATTTATCCTTCCACCACATCCCCCTCATCTCCCAACTCAAACTCAGTAAATAAGTTGGTAGATAATTTCCTTGCGAAAATCTCAGACATCATGGATTCCATTGCTCCAACTAAAGTGAAAGTAGTCTCAGGTAGAAAGAAGTCTCCGTGATCACGTAATCCACTGGTACGTAGTGAAAAAAGAGAGTGTCGACGAGCCGAGAGAAAATGGCGGAAAACTCGACTCCAGGTTCACTGTGAGATCTACAAAGAGAGACTGAATAGATATCAGCTAACTATAAAAGATGCTAGGGAATCGTTCTTTTCTGAAATCATCAACAGAAACATTAATAAGGCACGGACTCTATTTGGAACAGTGGAAAGACTAACTAATCCTTTAGTGACAGTAGCCCCTGAACTAAACTCTACCAGGGCCTGCAATGAATTTGCCAGCTTTTTCACTGAAAAGATTCTAACAATTAGACGGTCAATCTGTACCTCAATATCGAACCCACAACCAGTGCCATCCCCAATCAACAACAATGTAGAGAAAATGTCTGAATTCCACGAATTAAACCAGAACAGCCTTGAAAAAATCATTATCCAATTAAGCTCCTCCTCCTGCTGTCTTGATATCCTACCCACAGCTTTTCTAAAGAAGGTTCTTCCTGTTATTGGTTCTGATCTTGTTCAAATAGTAAACTCATCACTGCTATCAGGTGTCTTCCCTCAGGCTTTAAAAACAGCAGTTATTAAACCACTGCTAAAGAAGAAAAATCTGGACAACACGTTAATGCAGAACTACAGGCCAATCTCTAATCTCCCATTCATCAGTAAGATTATTGAAAAAGCTGTGTTTCAGCAGTTAAATGGCTTCATAACAATGCCAAACCGTTTTGATGCTTTTCAGTCTGGTTTCCGCGCTCACCACAGCACCGAGACTGTCCTCGTCAAAGTATTTAATGACATCCGCATAAATACAGACTGTGGAAGAACCACAGTGCTGGTTCTGTTGGACCTCAGTGCAGCATTTGACACTGTTGATCATGATATTTTATTGGAACGACTGGAGAGCTGGGTCAGACTCTCTGGTACAGTACTTGGCTGGTTCGAGTCTTACCTAAAGAACAGGGACTTCTATGTTTCAATAGGAAACTTTTCATCAGAACGAACAGAAATCACATGTGGGGTGCCCCAGGGCTCCATCCTGGGGCCCCTCTTATTTAATATCTACATGCTCCCACTAGGCAAGATTATAGCGACCAATAACATTAGCTACCATAACTACGCAAATGACACTCAGCTCTACATTACAATGTCACCAGGTGACTCTGAACCCATTCAAACCCTAAATCAATGCATTGACCAAATAAATGGATGGATGTGCCATAACTTTCTCCAGCTGAATAGAAACAAAACTGAAGTGATTATTTTTGGACCCAAGGAGGAACGATCAAGAGTCAGCACACAGCTTCAATTAATACAGCTAGAAACTACTGATCAGGTTCGTAACCTAGGTGTAGTAATGGACTCAGACCTGAACCTCCAGGGTCACATAAAGGCAATAACAAGGTCAGCGTTCTATCACCTGAAGAACATCTCTAGGATTAAAGGACTGATTTTGCAACACGACCTAGAAAAACTCATCCATGCGTTTATCTTTAGTCGGATTGATTACTGCAACAGCATCTTCACAGGTCTGCCTAAAAAGTCAATCAGACAGCTGCAGCTGATCCAGAACGCTGCCGCTCGCGTCCTCACTAGAACCAGGAAAGTAGAGCACATCACCCCAGTTCTAAAGTCCTTACACTGGCTCCCTGTAGCTCAGAGAATAGACTTTAAAATACTTTTACTAGTTTATAAATCATTACATGGCTTAGCACCAAAATATGTTGAAGACCTGTTGTCATGGTACCAACCACCAAGACCACTCAGGTCCTCCAACTCTAGCCTACTAAACATCCCTAGACTCAGAACTAAACATGGAGAAGCAGCTTTCAGTTTCTATGCTCCCCTTATCTGGAACAGACTTCCCGACGAGTGTAGAGCTGCTGAAACTCTGAACTGCTTTAAATCGAGACTAAAAACCCATCTGTTTAGAATTGCCTTTTAGTAAATGCTTGATGTTATATGTATGAAATGTGTTCATGCTCTCTTGCTTTTTCTTTTTTTTTCTCTTGCTTTATTGTGTATTATGTGTAATGTGTGTTTCTTTTAAATCACCAAATCATGTAAAGCACCTTGAATTACCCTGCTGTTGAAAGTGTGCTATACAAATAAAATTGCCTTGCCTTGCCTTGCCTATATGGCAGGAGTGAGTGTTGTTGTTATCCAAGTGGAGGAAATCCTCACAATGCAATACAAAAACTAGCCTTTTAAAATACTTCTCCGTCAATCTCAGAGGCATTTTACATTTCTGTTCATTTCCCATTCTTTTATTTGTTTTCCTTTTTTTATGAAAAACTTTTTCAGTTTGAAATAAAAATGAAAACAAAAAAACTTTTAAACTCAAAAAAACTGCATGGTTGTATGTCTTCTTTTAAGAACTCATGCGTTCTACACAGATACCCAATAATTAGTTAACTTGGACTTCTTAAAAGCTCTCCACAGGTCAGGATGTTGTCTTTCACAAAATAGACAGTCCTTCATCTTCTTGCAGTTCCATTGTAAATCATTTCTTAGCTGCTACTGTATCAAACAGTGAATGTGAGAATATTTACATAATTACTGCTTTCCTCACACAATGACTGCACACAACTGCAATCTAGTTTCACCGCTAAGACTTGTAAAAAGTCAGTAGATGTTTTTTTGCACAAAACAATAAAATAATGGCTCCTTATGTTACAGTTCAGTTACAATGTCACTTGAACTGTAATCCATGTTTCAGATGACTGTGATGTGCTTTCATTTCAGCCCTGAGTGGTGTGTAGTAGAAACATCCCCATCCATCTGACACCTCTGGGAATCTTACTGCTCTGGTGTATGTATTGCGTGCTGATGTCCAGAAGAAGCACAGACAGTGTGTATATTAGCCTAGCATCCCAAGGAAGAGATGTCTGCTTCACTTAAACCTCTGGGGAAATAGCAACCAGAAGTTGGCTGTCAAAAAGCGAAGCTGGTTGCTTAGAATAGCACAGGGTCAGCTTGGAAAAATAGGCTTCCTATACAACATAAGCACCCACGACTTTCCATGCTAAATGTGTGACATAAATGTCAAGCCAACTCCTGAGCACTCCAACTCACATTAAGAGTTAATGTAGCAGATATGTTTGGGATTGCCACAGCTCCATTATCACATTACAATGCTTAATTGGGTTAGTTCTTTGGGTTTTACTGATGTTTACCACAATTAAATTAAGTGAAAGCTATTACCTTTAACAATACAATGACCAAATTATTACAGTTAAATTGTCAAGAATCAAATGTTATGACACAAAAAAGAATTCTAGAAACAAATATCATCATGTAGTAATATCACACATTTGCTCCTCTTTAACTATAAAAATACAGTTTTCCTACATCATTTGGGGTAAAAATGTTATAACCCTAATGAATTGCTTGATTGAGTGCTCTTCTGCCTTGTAATCAAGGAGGATGCTTGTTGCCATGGTGACAGAGAAAGCAGGGACCGGTACAGTTTTTCATTACTGACTGAACAAAAACCAATATAAAATGTTATTTACCACCCTGAAAGACAGCCAAGGATTAAAACCTTTCACATTGCTATGTTACTTCTTACTGCAAAAACGTCTATCTTTTTAATAGCCATTCCAACGTACCACATGTTTTCCACAGTCATTTACAGGAACACTACATTGTTGATTTCCTGCATCTCTATTCTTCAAATTAAAAATCAACCAAAAAAAGATGGATTTTAACACCGCAATGCAAAACATGAAAACATTTATAACCCACTTATCTACAAGTACCAAAAAGGTAAGAATCAAAGTATGTTGTTTTAGGTGTTGGTATGTGCTGTTTTTATCTTATCTTGTAAATGTGAAAGATTCATTTAACACTTAATTACCTTTAATGTTTCTTTGAAGGAAGCGAAAGAAGAAATGTGAAAACAACTTATGTGGTGAGGGCTGTTCTGTCATAAGGTTATTATATTCTTTTGTACGCCATATTAGGGATGGGCATTTATTTGTCGAAACTTTAAATAGTCAAACTAGCATGCAATATCAATCAGTTTAAACAACAATAATTTGATCCTTATGCCCTCTGTTGCAATTTGACTGTGATGTGTTTTTGCTGGCACAAAGCACCAGTCATCTGGTTTAGAGTATAAGTTGTAATGGTTTCCTGCTCCTACAAGTGGCAACAATTCATGCAGCTGAATAATACTCCTGCACATAGGTTTGTACAAATTTTCTAAATGAGCAAAGCTATGTTTGAGAAATTTTCTTTTGTTTTTTTAAAGGCAGATGGTTAAGGCAGCCTCTGAAAACCATCCTGGACAAGTGTCCTGCAAAATGGCAAACTGAGTAATTATGATGAACAACAGCCATACAAAAGGCACACTGGATTTGTGTGTGGGAGACTACACAGTGACATAACTTTAGAAGGTCAGCTACTGGCTTGTGCTAATTGTTCATTAATTACTTTGTGCTGCTTTATAAAAAGTAAGTATAAAAAATTATCCTGAAACAAATGGAGGATTTCTCTTCAAGGGCTGCACAGTGGCGCAGTTGGTAGCACTGTTGCCTTGCAGCAAGAAGGTCCTGGGTTCAAATCCCAGCCTGGGGTCTTTCTGCATAGAGTTTGCATGTTCTCCCTGTGCATGCGTGGGTTTTCTCCGGGTACTCCGGCTTCCTCCCACAGTCCGAAAACATGACTATTAGGTGAATTGGTTGCTCTAAATTGCCCTTAGGTATGAGTGTGTGCGTACATGGTTGTTTGTCCTGTATGTCTCTGTGTTGCCCTGCGATGGACTGGCGACCTGTCCAGGGTGTACCCTGCCTCTCGCCCCATGACCGCTGGAGATAGGCACCAGCTGCCCCGCAACCCTACATAGGATGGACGGGTATGGAAAATGGATGGATGGATTTCTCTTCATTAAAAAAGCAGGCAGTAAAAGTCATGCCTTCTCTTTTGTCCTCACTTTCTAGTGACCGCAACACTGAGATATGACCTTTTCCCCCCAATTTATTTATTTAGAATTACTTTAAAATTTAGCTGAAATCTTTTAATGTTAAATTTAAAATTTCATCAAGGGTTTTTTGAAAAATAATTATTTTATTGTGCGACTTGAGAACTAACCTTTGATTCATAATTATTTATGATTAGCTATACCTTTAAATCTGTATTTTATCTATTGAATGCAGACTTGTCTTTTTAGTCCTTCCAAATAAAACATCTGACCAATATGATTTGAAAAATAAAGTTATTTTTCTTTTTTAGCCCTGAATGGACAAATTTGCAACAAAGTCACGTTTTCCAACTCTTCCCCTGCTAGGGACGTCAGCCAATGCTGAGATCAGAATGGACTACTTCTTTGAGCTGTTTAATGCTGGCTCTAACTTTTAAATACATAGGACCATCACCGAAGTTCTGTCCAACCAATCTATTAAGCTTGATCAACTTGTTTTAAGATTTATGTTCAAATTGCTTTTAATGTGTTGTTCTCTGAGTTGCTATAGTTAAGTGTTGAATAGCTGAATGTACTGCAAAGACAAATGAGGTGTTGCATGTTGTTATTGCATATTTTTAAATTAAATTTTGCATCTGTCATGCAGCAGTCAGTTTTTTGAGAAAGCTTTTTGATCGGATGAAAGGATTTTCTCTTTTTTTACTTTGTGTAATAAACCTTAACAGCCTCGCACCTACAAACCTGTGTTTCATTAGTACCATGAGCGACCTAAATGCCTCCAAAGAGTATTTTTACAGCAAAACACTGAGTTTTAAAACACGTTTTATTTTAGGTCAAATTCAAACACAGGACTAAGCTTGTGTCTGAGAAACGGATTTTACTTGTGTGTGTGTGTTCTTTCATCGGTGTGTGCTAAAATTAAATTCTCAAGTATTCCCTCCATTCAAACTCAACATTGTATCTGGCTGCGACGATTCTGTGATGCCCAAGTATGAACACTCAAATGTCCCATTAGATTTTCAAGTTAATCTAAATTTCCTTCTAGAAGAGCATTTCAGCCGTGAGCAACATGTGACACATTCTCTTCCTGTGGCTCCCTGTAATGCAATAAGATCGACCCAATGAATACATAATGGATTAAATGAACCTAAAATAACACAAGCTTCAATCGGAGTGTTATATATCCTATTATATGTGCTCTCCAATACACATTTGAGCATGTGTGCAGTTCATGAGTTTTTACAGTTTAACTAACAGTGTGATGGTCCAATAAACTATGTTTACTATATAAATTCCAGGGTGTGCAAGTTAATGTGGCAAACACTAGGTGGTTTATTCTAATGATGTGAGGGGCCAGCGGGAGAGTAAAAAAGGCTTTGTGTGCCTTGTGTGGATGTTGCAGTGCATACTCTATTGATACAGATCAAAGATATAGCAGGATGAGCATTACCTGCTACATGAATATGCATGAAGCAATGTTCTGTGTTCACTATGAGTCCATTTAGGACTGAGATGCACGGGTGCAGTTTCACCTTTTCTAGATATTCTCTCAACCTGTGACCTTTGCAAAACAAAGCACAACTTATCAGGCTTAACGAAAATGAGAGATGGAAAGGGAGAAATAAATAACGAAAGCACAAAAACTGCTGAGGAAAGAGATAAGACTACACTAGGTCAAAGAGGAAAGGAAATTAAATTAGCTGTATGTCCTGCTTGTGCTTGGCTGGATTGATGTTCCTGCCTTTGTTTCTTTAGAAAATAGAGTTTAGCAATTGCAAAAAAAAATAGATATCGTAAAACTAATAGTCAAGACCTTTACGCATAAAAACAAAATAATATTAAGCATGGTCTCTAACAACTTGTACAATGGTATATGAACAAACAACAGGGCAAAAACCTCAACTTCCAGTTTTTTTTAACAGCTGTTACTTGTTAACTCTTTCCCAGCCACAGCACAGAATGCAGAGGTGGCATGACACACATTTTCTATCTGTATTATGGCTGCAGAATACAATGCAGTCTCTTTAACAGTGAATATCATTGTAAAGGCTGAAAAACAGCCTATGGCTCAATGGCCTGATATACAGTTTTGCAAGCAAAGTACATGAAAACTGATCACGGTTTTTAAAGAATCCCTAGAAAAAAACACAGCTGCCAGGCTTGTTGGCTAACACTATCAGTACAGCTGACTTAAAATCAGAGACACCACACCAACAAGTTTCAGCTTGACCACAGAACCGGAAGAACATTCCTACTTGTCAGTCAAAGACAAATTCAACACAAATGTATAAGGTTATAATATGAAATGTAATGCCACATTGACTCTACTATTCAGACACACAATATCTTTTTTTCACATTATTGTGCAAAGATGCGTCCATCTCTCCTTAAAGATCTCATGACACCAAGCTGATTTAATGTAAATGTATTATGACATAATGCATCTTGTCAAAGTATGTGGTTGTGTAAATTTATGAGCCGAACAGACTTGATAATTAGAGTTTCAAAAATATTAGCTTAATCGCGGCTTCAAAGCTACCTCTCCATGTGACGTCAGCGACAGAACTGCTCAGGCTGGACAGTAATTTATTCATTGACATAGTCCATTGGGTTCAGATTTCTTTATTTTATGTTATGTTTAAAAATGTCAACTTCGTGTCATGAGGTCTTTAAGCTGCCTTTGGTTTCTTCCCACTCTAACCACTCTAACCACCCCCATCTTATGGGAATGTCTGCTTACATGCATGAAAAAGGCATCGATTTGTTGGTTAGAGTACAGTCATGCATGCGTCCCCCCAAACTTCACCTGCCAACTTGGTGTGTGAAGAGCAGGTTTTGTGACTCAGACGCGTAATGATGTAGGCCAAGTTTAAGTCCCCATTCTGGTTGACAGCTTTAAACATCGCTTATCAAGGTAAGTATTTGAGGCGAGGTTGAAGGTGCTGTGAGGAAGGGAGCTTTGATTTAGACTGTAAAGTGCTCCACTGCTGAGTTAAAGGAGCAGTGGGTAGTATTTATTGACATCTGCAGTTAAAGATTCAGATTTTTTTGGAAATTGTTACTGGGTCATGTTAATTGTTTAAATATAAAAAAGCATTTACATGTCTGGTAAAACAAAAAGGCATGTATGTACATAACTTATGGCTTATATTTTCTTTGCAGTTTTTGTTAAAATTCAGTGAAAGAAGACATCTTATAAAGTTGTGGTAGAGAGAGATAAATGTCTTGTATTTGCGTTACAACAAAATTCGAAATATTTCCACCAGACAATAAAATGAAACTATAAAATAAACCTTTTTTTGTGTGAGGCTAGCCTTTAAACTTTCAATTTTGATAAAGCCTATAAATAAGGCTAAGGTTTTTTTGAGCTATTACTATAGGCTTAGATTGCTGCAGAACATACTGTACTTATCGCCATTTTTAGCTTTTTGGGTGTTTTTTCCTACTCTCCATGCATGCTTTAACTCATATGGGTAGCCTAAGTCACGCCCTTCTACTTCCGGGGTCCCCTTCTGCCCAGAAAAATGAAAGAAAGTCAATGGAGCGATAAAAGTTATTTTCTGATCCTGTTTGAAATGCGCCATGGATTGAACATATGATGTCCGTGAATTTTAAAGACACGTTTTGATGCAGAGAAAATGCTAAATTTCGACCGGCGGCAAAAGTTTCTTTAGGTTTTGTTTAAAAACACTTAGTGGACTACAACTGAAGAAGAAGAAGGAAAAAATGGCCGTGAGATTAGCCGGCTTCGCCTCCTTCCTCCAGGACGAAAGAAGGAGCATTAAACGTGGAGAAAACCACCATAAAAGTGGAAAGTGGCAGCTATGCTGGGAGAGAAATAGTCGGTTGAGTGAGAGGCAGGATGCAGCTCCAAAGGTCTCGGTGAGTATTTTAAGTGCTAGCTAGTGCTAGCTAGCATTAGCTCTGTGACGTCATATATGCGACTTCTGATTTGTAGGCATTTTAATTGCAAATTTGTACAATCAAATAAATCCCAAATCACTTGACAAAGACAGTCGAAATGTAGATCATTAGTTGTCATTTAAATTGAGGTACATCATATGTGTGATTCAGGATGTTAGACAAAGCGGACTAGAAAATAACTTATCGCTCCTATGATTTCCATTCATTTTTTTTGGGCCAGGGGACCCATGGGCCAACAGGAAGAGGAGGAGACTTAGGCTCCCCATGCTATATTTGTGTTCTATCTTAATCTTACTGTAGAAAGAAACCCTGCTCCATTACATATGTATTTTCTTCTGTTTCCTGTTTCTTTTCTGTTCTTTCAAACCCTAGGGCTGTTTATACTAATCATGGTTCTGTTGTGGGTTTCTCCTTATAAAAAGGCAGTGGTGTCCCTTCACTGTCACCACATCCTTGGTCAGGAGGTGGGTTGCTCCAAAGATACTGACACTATAGCATGTATTAAATACACTTTTTGCCAACTGGCATTTTATGATCACCTGACTTTGATTGCATTGTATATATCAGGAGTTTGACTGTTTGTGATATGATCTACATCTCACTATACGCTTGAATTTGACTTAATTGAACTTAACTGAACCAACTTGGATTCTATATAGCTGGACATGAAACAGATCTGTTTGAACTGGCACTATGTAAACAAACTAAATTTTATCATATTGAATATATAACTACAATACTGCTAGCCGGTTCTCACCTGGGTCCTACTTACTAAAGCTGTAAGAACACTACACCTGCCAACCACCTTTTACACAGAACAGGTAGAATAAAAGGGCAAAGGCCGTGCGTGTGCAAGCTCAGCATGGCACCACAAGGATAAGGAAAAATATACTTTACCTTAATGAAGCCCCTCCCAACCTGTGGCCTTTAAAAATCTTTTAAAGTCTTTTCAATCATCTAGAAAGAAAGATCCCAATTATCTGTAGTGGTCCTTACTTTACCAATGTCTCTCTTTTGGTGCCAAAATTCTCTCCCTTCCTAAAGCCGTAACTCAGATTTGACAAGAATGAATTCCACTCTGTCTATTTTCCTCTAATTATTGAAGAGGTATCAGTCTGTGTAACGTTATACATTCATCAATCAATTAATCAGAGTGATCAGATTGACTAAAATCTACCCTTTTAAAAACTTTAGCCCTTGCTTTAATAAACAAAAATCGGTAGAGCTGCAAGTGGTGGTCCTTAAAAAACTAGCAAGTGACACCCTGTAAAACAAATGTAATTCTTATAACCAAAGTATATAATGTAAAATACACATCATAAAGTGACTGAATAATTACATTCCCTCACATGTCTTGTCCAGTGGAGGACGCCAGCAACATTTTGAGATTTCCCCCTAAAAAACCATTCTGGACCAATAATCAGAAGGTTTTCAAGTTCTAACATTTTATTCATAAAATGCACAGTGCTTGCCTTCAGTGGCTGATATTATTCGGCATTTGTACAGTGGTAAAAACTAGTTGGTCTAATTAAAAAAGATGATCTATTATACTTATTGAAAAATTATGGCTTTTCTTCTGCGCTACGAAACATGTTTAATCTTTTTCTCATTCCTCCCTAATGATCTTAGTCCTTCCAAATGGACTCGACTTGGTTCGGCCACATGCTTCACTGTTGTGCATGGAATAAATTACTAAATGGATTACAAAAAAATTAGGTGAATTTCCAGCAGTTTTAACTTCATTGGAAAATATAATTCTTAAATAAGGCTTTCTGATTGATACAAAACTCTGCCAATTTAGGTATGAGCACCAACATGGAGCAAGATTTAGCTATTATCTTCTAAAATAATAAATCTGTATACGCAATAATCTGGTGTCTTCACCTGTTCATGTCATGGCCTCTTTGAACACAAAGACAGTCACTCTGCATGAAGCTTTGCAAGCCTGTGCTAATGCTGTGTAAACATCGCTGCTGCTGCTGTTTGCCACAGATTTAGCACATGTTAATATTACATGAGACAGAAGGGCCCTTTGATGATGTAAGTGAACACTCAAACTAGGGCTTTCCACCTCAGGGAAGGCGAGATGAGGCTGTGGAGCAGCTCCTTCGAGACTTTTTTTCACTTTTGCATTTGCAATCCAGCTTGATAAAAGATGAGCTGTTTATTTTTCACTTTTTGCTAATTTTTTTGCAGAGTAGGACTGTTCTGGTTCCTGAAAAACCAGCATGGTAACAGGTTCTCATAATTCAATGCATTTAATGGACTTTGATTGCTGCAATTGAGAAGATGTAAGAGAACAAGTAAAAAAAAACAACTTGTGACTATACAGGGTTTTTGCTTGTTGTTTTTAATGCTTTTTGTTTTAAGGCAAGGCAAGGCAAGGCAATGTTATTTGTATAGCACACTTTCAACAGCAGGCTAATTCAAGGTGCTTTACATGATTTGGTGATTTAAAAAAAACACATGGAATATAACATTGGAAATAAAAAGTAAAAGAAACACACATTACACATGATACACAAATCAAAAAAGCAAATCAAAAAAGCAAGAGAGCATGAACACATTTCATACATATGACAACAAGCATTTACTCGAAGGCAATTCTAAACAGATGGGTTTTTAATCTCGATTTAAAGCAGTTCAGAGTTTCAGCAGCTCTACACTCGTCAGGAAGTCTGTTCCAGATAAGGGGAGCATAGAAACTGAAAGCTGCTTCTCCATGTTTAGTTCTGAGTCTAGGGATGTTTAGTAGGCTAGAGTCGGAGGACCTGAGTGGTCTTGGTTTTTGGTACTGTGACAACAGGTCTTCAACATATTTTGGTGCTAAGCCATGCAATGATTTATAAACTAGTAGGAGTATTGTGAAGTCTATTCTCTGAGCTACAGGGAGCCAGTGTAAGGACTTTAGAACTGGGGTGATGTGCTCTACTTTCTTGGTTCTAGTGAGGACGCGAGCGGCAGCATTCTGGATCAGCTGCAGCTGTCTGATTGACTTTTTAGGTAGACCTGTGAAGATGCTGTTGCAGTAATCAATCCGACAAAAGATAAACGCATGGATGAGTTTTTCTAGGTCCTGTTGCGACATCAGTCGTTTAATCCTAGAAATGTTCTTCAGGTGATAGAAGGCTGACCTTGTTATTGCCTTTATGTGACCCTGGAGGTTCAGGTCTGAGTCCGTTACTACACCTAGGTTTCGAGCCCGATCAGTAGTTTCTAGCTGTGTTAACTGAAGCTGTGTGCTGACTCTTGATCGTTCCTCTTTGTCCAAAATTAATTACTTCAGATTTGTTTCTATTCAGCTGGAGAAAGTTATGGCACATCCATCCATTTATTTGGTCAATGCATTGATTTAGGGTTTGAATGGGTTCAGAGTCACCTTGTGACATTGTAATGTAGAGCTGAGTGTCATCCGCGTAGTTATGGTAGCTAATGTTATTGGTTGCTATAATCTTGCCTAGTGGGAGCATGTAGATATTAAATAAGAGGGGCCCCAGGATGGAGCCCTGGGGCACCCCGCATGTGATTTCTGTTCGTTCTGATGAAAAGTTTTCTATTGAAACATAGAAGTCCCTGTTCTTAAGGTAAGACTCGAACCAGCCAAGTAGTGTACCAGAGAGTCTGACCCAGCTCTCCAGTCGTTCCAATAAAATATCATGATCAACAGTGTCAAATGCTGCACTGAGGTCCAACAGAACCAGCACTCTGGTTCTACCACAGTCTGTATTTATGCGGATGTCATTGAATACTTTGACGAGGGCAGTCTCGTCGCTGTGGTGAGCACGGAAACCAGACTGAAAAACATCAAAACGGTTTGTCATTGTCAGGAAGCTATTTGACCGCTGAAACACAGCTTTTTCAATAATCTTACTGATGAATGGAAGATTAGAGATTGGCCTGTAGTTCTGCATTAACGTGTTGTCCAGATTTTTCTTCTTTAGTAGTGGGTTAATAACTGCTGTTTTTAAAGCCTGAGGGAAGACACCTGATAGCAGGGATGAGTTCACTATTTGAACAAGATCAGACCCAATAACAGGAAGAACTTTCTTTAGAAAACTACACACACTACAGAGAAATCCACTCAAAAGTCAACTCTCAGTCTTGAGCACTCAGTTTTGTGCTATATACTTTCAGAAGGAATCTACATATTTGCTTACTGTGATGGTCTAAAATAAGTGCAAAAAAAGGAAAGTAAATTGTTTTGGCTGTAACAATTTTTAAGTTGCTGGGAGAGTCTGTAAAGGTTTAACAATACATTTGACACATTAATTCACAATTAGTTGCAATCATGATTGTTTACATGTAAACAAGAGGAGTTAATGTAAAACACACACAGGCACAGAAAAATCTGCCTGAGTTAAAAAATAAATAAATAAACGTAACATGGTACATCTTTGTAAACTTGGCAGAGATTTTGATCATTTTAGCAAAGCATTAACCTTGTGGTCTACTTTGATAGTGGATAAAATATTGCTTCTGGGGTAAGAATCAACACCAGCAATGAAACCATTTTTATAATTTATCTACATGTCTCTTATTGGAGTTTGTTTCCACTAATTTGTTTTAAATGCTGACTAGGTTTGTCAGTACATTTACATACACATCTTAATTGAGCTTTTGGCAAAAATCAAGGTAATAGTTTAACCAGAATGGAAACCTTTATCCCAGTTTACATGTAATTCGGAAAATTGTATTATTGAATAATGTCATGTCGCCACCGCAACGCTAGGTGGCGACATGCACCCTAAAGTCACGTAGATGGTAAACATGCTGATGGCACTAAGCAGACAGAGTAAAAGCAGAATATGTAACAACAATGCTCCAGCACAGTATATTTTGTAAGTATTGTACTGTTTGATTGCGTTACACTCGTTGCCGCTCACTCCGGTGTTGTTATTCCCGCTTCCGCTGTCTCGTCACTTCCTAAAGGGGGAGTGCCCAGGCTTCTTACCCCTCCTTTCCACCGGACGCGTAAGCGGCACGTTACAGGAGCAGCCCGTTTCACTTGTGTATTCTGCCGCTTGCCCCTTTCCATCGGGTGCATATGAGGCGCATAGCAGCAGGGAAGCAGCTGTCACCGAGAGCATGAAATCACGCGAGATTAGCAAAATCACACGTGGTTTCGTCAGTAAACACAACAACCATAGACATATATAAACATCTATGACAATAATAACCAGGAAAAGCCAACAACATGGCTCCAAAAGGTTGGTGTTTTATGTTATGTCCGTTTTATATTCGCCAATAAGTTTATGTTA
Organism: Valencia hispanica; assembly: GCA_963556495.2. NCBI lineage: Eukaryota > Metazoa > Chordata > Actinopteri > Cyprinodontiformes > Valenciidae > Valencia > Valencia hispanica. The sequence goes on from OY747703.1 coordinate 36,945,275, forward strand.
TGTCAGGGAATATCAGAAATCGCTCATTTGTGTGATGAAACACAAATGAGACCCTCCCGCGAGGTACTGACCTTCTCATCGGCCCGCACAGGTAGTGACTTTTTTTTAAGTAAAGCAACCGCAAATGTCCAAATGTAGAAATTTACGTGTTTCAGAGGCGTACTGCGTAGAAAATAGGATATATATATAGAAAAGTGCTGCGACATGTCGCTCCTCAGACGAGGCAGACTCGTGCTGCTTTCGCCTCCGGTGGAAAGGGTTCTATTGACTACAGTGGTAGCTATTAGCTGCGTATGACGTGCTGCTCCTGTAACGTGCTGCTTACGCGTCCGGTGGAAAGGAGGGGTTATAGTTTGGCCAAGCAGTGTTGGCATTTACATGTAGAGAATTTTGGTTTTCTAATCTCATTATCTGGGCGCGTTGGTCGGATTTAGAGAAGACTTCAGATGGGCTACGGTGTATAAATGCATTTCAAAAGTCCGAATTTAGTCGGACTAAGGAAATACTTCTATTTTCTCTTACTGCATGTAACAGAGCAACTTGTAAGAAAATTTAGTATCTTAATCCACAGTAACAATTCCGGAATTGCGGAATTCCGGAATTGCGCCGCTCAAGCTGGCAGCATGTTGGAGTAGCTCTGTTACTTTGGTTCATATTTTTTTCTTTTTAAAACTTCAATTCTTCCATTTCTGGTAGAAACATTGTTTTTGTGGACAACTGTTCTCTCTGGTTTTGAATGCTGTGCAGCTGGAAGGATTTTTGCTGATACCTTTTTATTTTTGGACATTTGTTATGATGCATAACCATGGCAACAAGGTGGTTTACAACTGGCAGCAGCTGATTAACATCACAAAAGCTCAAATAATACCTCAACTACAGCCACAAAACCCTGATGAGTTGAAAAGAAGACGCCATAGATCCAGAGCATCCTCTACATCAGACTGTCATACAACTACAGAGCGTCTTCAGTCAGAGGCTTCTTCAGATCTGCAGACTGCTACAGGAGATCATGCCTACCCACAGCCATCAGCATCTACAACAAATCTTTGAAGGAACTTGCATAATGAGTTACAACAACATTTAATTTCCCTTTGGGATTAATAAAGTAATTTTGAATTTGAATTGAATTGAATTTGAACAAACTTTTTATTCTCTTTTTAGATTTATGGTTAAGAATATTGTCATCTACTGTAGTGGCAAAATACACTTTTATTTTAAGAATGTACATAGATAGATAACAACATAAAGCCACTACAATACTAATAGTAGGGGAGTTGAGGTCTAATTCTAATTTATATCCAATATACCCAATATTTGTTCAAGCTGTATTCAGCAGCACAGATATTTGATGTAGATACAGTGGGGCAAAAAAGTATTTGGCAGCCACAGATTGTGTAAGTTGTCCAACTTAGAAAGATGAGAGAGGTCTGTAATTTTCATAATAGGTACACTTGCACTGTGAGAGACAGAATGTAAAAGAAAAATCCAGAAAATTACATTGTATGAATTTAAAATAATTTATTTGTATAATGGTGCAGAAAATAAGTATTTAGCACCTACAAGCAAGCAGGAATTCTGGCCCTGACAGACCTGTTACTACTTCTTTAAGGAGCTCTTCTACTCTCCACTCATTACCTGTATTAATGGCTCCTGTTTAAACCCGCTATCTGTTTAAAAGACACCTGTCCACACCTTCAAACAGTCAGACTCCAACCTCCACCATGGCCAAAACCCAATAGCTGTCTAAGGACACCGGGGACAAGACTTTATACCTGCACAGGAATGAGCCAATCTGCAACAGGCAAGCAGTTTAGTGAGAAGAAATCAGCTGTTGGAGTATTTACTGGAAAATGGAATAAATAGAAGTTACCACAACCTGCAACTCAATGCAAGACCTCACCATGTGGGGGTACACATGATCTTGGAAACTGAGAAAACAGCCCAGACCTACATGGGGGGAACTGGTCAATGACCTAAAGAGAGCTGAGACCACAGTAAAAAAGGTTACTATTATTAACAAACTATGTCATCATGGATTAAAAACCTGCAGTCTCCCTGCCTAAGCCAGCACATGTCTAGGCCCATCTAAAGTTTGCCAGAGACCATCTGGATGATCCAGAGGAGGATTGGGAGAATTTCATGTGGTCAGATGAGACCAAAATAGAACTTGTTGGTATAAGCACCACTCGCCGTGTTTGGAGGGGGAAGAATGCGGAGTAGGATCCGAAGAATACCATACCAGCATCGAAGCATAGAGGTGGAAACATTATCCTTTGGGGCTGCTTTTCTGCAAGGGGGACAGGACGACTGATCCATATTAAGGAAAGGATGAATGGGGCTATGTATAGTAAGATTCTGGGCAAAAACCTCCTTCCATCAATGAAGATGAAATGTGGATGGATCTTCGAGCATGACAATGATCTCAAACACATCGCCCGGGCAATGAAGGAGTGGCTACATAAAAAGAATTTCAAGGTTCTGGAGTGGCCTAGCCAGTCTCCTGACCTCGATCCAATAAAGAAACCTGTAGAGGGAGTTGGAAGTTCGTGTTGCCCAGCAACAGCCCCAAAACATATCAGCTCTATAGAAGATCTCCATGGAAGAATGGGCCAAAATACCAGCTACCAAACCAAATCCCCCCCCCCCAAATTTTTTTTCTTCTTAAATTTACATTGAGTTGTTGTAGAATTCCGGGACCAAAAACTGTCTTAAAGGAGCTGTATGTAAGAAATCTATTTCAATTAATCATAAAATGGCCCTGATATGTCACTACACATTAAGAAATCATGTTCATTTCAAATACTTATATCACGGACAACAGCAGTACGGCCAGGATATTGTCATTTAAAAAGTGAAGTTGCAGCCCTCAACTGATGTTGATGTTGTCATCTTGTGTTTTGGCCTGAAGCGCCACACTCCACCTATCTACCAATCACAAAGTCAGTAGTGTTTTGGCATTGGGGTTGCCAGCTCTGCTTTAGTTACTACAGCTACAAATGTGTTTCAGATATCGTTATCATTCAGAAATACGTTGTGACAAAGTCCGAAATAAAACAAGGATTTGTAAAGGAGATGCTTTTGCAAGATGGAGACGACTGAAAACAGAGAAGAATTTGAAGACAGACGCCAACGTTGCTAATTTAATCCTGGACAGGTAAGATTCATCTATGTTGGGCTAACTTGTACTTCATGTAAATGGACATTTCAAATATTCATGACAGTTGAACAAAGATATGCATGCTCGTGCAAAGTAACCTTACGTTAGCGCATATGGAGGAGGAGGGTCATCGAAATGAAAAAGTAAGGAATTGTTTGGGAAATAAAAATGGCGAGTCATCATTGCTAACATAAGCAATGCATTATCAGAGCCTGTGTCTCTGTCATTATAATTAAACATAATTAACTGAAAAAAAACGTACTGTGTAGGACTCGTCACTTGCCATTGGACGCTCCTTGTAGCAGCCTACGTTCCTGCAGCCTATCTGGCAACCTAGAGTCGGGAGGGATACACCGCTCTACAGTAATTTGAAAGTGATTGCAGTACCAGTTCTGGCCACAATCTTACATACGGCTCCTTTAAGTGTAACACCGTATCTGCTGATAGTTGCTTCTCAATATTTCTACATCAAACTCTAATAATACCACTGCTAAAACACAGCCTAATGAGGATGTAAAACTAAGTTATCTGTCCATGGCTCACAGCTCTGTAAGGTCTCTCTTTATTTTGTTTCTTTGACTTTGACCACACACTAAATTTTATACAAGAGCAATTATGGTGATACACATAGCAGTATGAAATCTTGCATACACTCAGTGCACAAAATCATCAATAAAGTGGAGTAAAATGAGCAGTTGTGAGAATGAGGAAATCAGTTTAAGGAGAGAGAACAGACTATTGGGTCATTAACCTACTGTTGGTAAGGTAAGACGGCTGTGGGATGTGGTTTATTTCACCCTTTTGATAAAGAAGTCGTTGAATTGATAAGCAACAGAAAAAGAATTACAACCCTGGTTTGACATATTAGCAATGCTGATCATGAAGAAGTTGAGCAAGAAATTGGAAAAGCAGTCAATATGTCCAGTCGACAAGAGAATCACTGCTACATTTGGAAACAAATCAATAAAACTAATAATATTGATCTTGGCATACATCTTTGGCAGGAATGCTCCAATTTGAGGAAATCATTTGAAATCTTGCCAAAAACACTCATTTGCTTTTACTAAAGAATAAAAATAAAAACAGTAGTCTGTGCTGGAAAGTGGGCTAAATGATTTCTCATTCTGATCTGCATTTTGTTAGTGAGGGATTTCCTTTTTCGGTTTTCAGGCTGGGCATTCTCACAATTGATTCTGATCTTTCTCTTCAAAAAATATCAGCAACTACAAAAAGTAAATTTTTATTCTGAAATAAGCTGTCCGAAAGTCCCAAGTGGTCTCCTTACTATCAGTTTACAGTGGTTTGATGGATGATGAAATTTAATAGACAAAGGGCGACTACTGAAGCTCTCCTAACAACTGTAAGAGTGATGAGAAAAACTGAAAATTATACCTTGTTTGTTTACACGTATCTGGGACATTGTGGTATTGCAGATATCTAGATTTTAAACAGACATTACATAAAGGATTTACTGTCTGTATGTCTGTGCATCAAATGTGCAGTTTACCTATTCATTGATTTTGGTTTATGAAATGAAAGACAGTCTAGAACACTACAGGACTTAGGTTCAAAGCTCATTTATTGTACCATACAGTACCACCAGAAATGGCAGTTTTGTATAATAATTCCGCCACCCCTTGGGTTCTGCAGTGTGATAACACTTTTGATTATCTGAATGTTTAACATCTTAATCCGTTGGACTTTAAGGTTAGTTTGATTATTTTGGTTCTATTGTAACATATGTTACTCCTGTTACTACCTACTAGTGTTGCTTTTACTTCAGTGCCTAAGGTTCTTGTTCTTCTAAACCAGTTTTCAATCTGCCCATTTACTCACCTGTGTAATATGCTGTAATCAAAGTTTGCAGTACAAGTACTCTCTCGTTTAGTTACTCCAAGTTACATCCTCTGTTGTCCAAATTCTCTTTTTCCCAATCTGTTCATGAAATCATCCTGTTCACTATGCTCCTGCCGTCCTTGTCTGTGTATTTGGGTTCCCAACAACAACACTGTGCTACTATGATTAAAATTCACCAAAACTACAGAGGTAGTATTTAATGCCACCCTGGCTTTTGGAGCAGAAAACGGGAACTGACTAAGTGAGGTGATAGACTGAGATCCTGGGATGCAGGGTGTTCTCTTATATATTGCTCTTTCAACCAATACTTGTGCACCATGTTATACCATGGTAGAAATGGAAAAGTGACTTTCTTGAATACATTTAAATTTATTTTGCTTTTAGAGAAAACACAAAAAACAATTAGGCTATTATTGTATGTCTAAAAAGATAAAAAATATTTTAAAAAATCCATCAAAAATGCTTTTTTATTCTTTTCCTGACCAAAAAAAAACAAAAAAGAAAAAGGTGAATGATTCAGACGTAAAAATGCATCATAGGACATCTAAAGTGATATGACTAAGCCCCGCTGAGCACATGACTAAATTAAGGATCTATGCTGGGCTTTATATCATATTACTGAAGGAGGTCTTTCTTCAAGACCTCCTTCAGTAATGGAACTATGAACCACAATGCTATGCCAAGTCTTACTCCTCTGTTGCTTTCTCTTTTGTCACACTTAATCTCATGTAATCCACTTAGTGTCATAAGTGGAAAACATGACAGGAATACCAACACTCTGTGTCATAGCACCCTCACAAAAGCCATAGCAGCTCTTAGTGGGAGCGCTGAGGTTGTTGTGTCAGGGAAAAAGCTTATCTTCATGGCTTTTTGCTTGGGCAAGATTTTGTGAAATGTGTCACACAGACATTACCACCTATTCACGCATTCTGAGATGGATAACAGACCCATGTATAACTCCTTCCCGCCTGCAGGAGAGGCCCGGGGGCAATCTTTTGTGAATGCTAGGTTAATGCCAATGTAATTTCCATTTGTTTTCTGCTGTTGCTATTTTAGGAACAGTGGAGATGTAACACAAAGACTATAAATGTCAGCCTAACAATGAAAGATTGGCTGATTTCATCTAAGGGTGTGGCAGCAATTCTTCACAGGGCAGAAGACAAATGTCCTCTCACACATGTGCTCTAAGTCATAAGTATTCTAATAAACAAAAAAAGGGATGTTTCTAGAGATGTCAGAGTTATTGCAGTAGTAAAATGTGACAATTTTATAGGTGGCTTGATATTCTTGTGATGTTAAAATGCCCAAATGTTTCTTGTCAAAGTGAAGCCTGTCTCACAAAGCATTGTTTAGCTACAGTCAGCATGTGACTTGATCGGATGAAGTAATTGTTTTTTGCCCCCCAAGATATGAGAGTAAGCGCTTCAACTTTACACCTCATTTTATCTATAGTGGGGACTGTTGATGTAAGAAAGCGAGTACTTCCCGAATTGTTCCGCAGTGTGGAGAGCCTGATCAAACTATGCTCCTCGTGGCCAACAACACTCAGTTACAAAAGCATTGAAGAAGTGTCCACCATGTTTGAATAGTTTGAGTGCCAGGATTTTGGGTAATGGGTAGGAAACAAATGTGACATTGAGAGTGACGAGGGAAGAAAACAGTTTTAAAGTGCAGTGAGAATGATCTGTTTTTCAAACTGTCAGAAGTTAACAATGCTAAAGCATGCTTGATGCTGCTTCAGTGTTTAATTTCAATGCTACATTAAAAAGGCAGTTTTTAAATTAAACAGACCTATATTAACATCTTAATGTTTCTAAATCTAAAAATCTTTGATCAAAGCTAAACAGGAAAATTCTACACTAAGTACATATTCTTTAAATCATGGCTTCGGATTAATAAAAAGCTTGATCTATTTGTGGAAACAGGCTGGGGGTTTTTTGGCATTAGGACCACCTTGAAACTGGAAAAGATTAAAAACATCAATATATCAACATGTCAAGCATGGATTTAATTATTGTGCACTTAGGGGCAGATAGATGAAGTTATTTGCAGATGCTAAACATTTGCCATCTGAATATTTGTTAGCTTCTAATACTGAATCTAGAAGCTAAGGCAGATCGGCTCCTAAAACATATTTACTAGGGAAACAGCATCTGTCTTTGCTGACATAATTTGCAAATCTTTATTTCAAGCAATATGCATGAATTTAGGGGAAAGCCCACCCATATAAATATATATTTATGTCAATTTTAGTTAACTTTTTTAGTTGACTTCAATTTTAGTTAACTTCTCATTCTGAACCGTAAGCAGATTCCACAGAGAAAAGAAAGACTGGTGCAAGCTCATAGTAATTTTGGACCTGAGCTGGGATAATAAAATAAAATAAAAAATAAAAATAAATAAGAAAAGGGCCAGAAATAGGCCTATTTCAGTCTTTCACAGTCAGGTATGCCTGATATTTTTGTATGTTTCATTAGATGGTTCTCAAGTATTGAGCCCAAAATTATTTATATCACTTGCAGAGTTAAGTTTTAGGTAACTTGTTATCTTACCATCTTTATTTTAACTTGAGGTTGTATTTCTGTTTCTGAGTATCTCAGCAAGAGTCCTGAATAAAAGCTGATAAAGAATCTGTAAAGGGAGCTATTGATTAGGTGGATAACAAAGAGGCCTTCCAAACTCAAAGACTAGAAGCTCCACACCAGAGATAAATCAACAAAATACAAAAGAAAACATGCAAAAAGCTGGTCGACAATTATATTAGGGCTTGTATTGTTGTAATGCAAAGAAATGCCAAGAAATCTTTTTTTCATCGATTTTTGACAAGGGTAAATATAATTTTTGATTTGTCATTTTTTATTCAAATGTATTGTGTAATAAAATGTATCCTAAACAGATAAACTAACTTCTTTAGGTATACTTTTGATTTTGTTTTTCAACTGATCCAATCTGCTGGACATGACGGGAAGGTTTGCTCTTGCTTGTATTTAGTGCAATTTGCTTTACAAATAAAGCAAATAAACAGTCTATCGTTTGTCAAACATTATTTATAAACTGTGGGGAAAAAAAGAAGGGAATAATAGGTTTTCCAAAGATCCTGCTAATATCTTGTTTTGTCCCTGTATTGTGTATCTTTTTGTTTTATGAGATGGATGTCTTCACAGCACATCTCTATTTTTGTGAAACCGGTTAGCATGTAAAAAGCCATTGCCATTCATTTGAGGAGTTCAAAAAATCTTCAGGTTTGGTTATCTGAGTGCAATATCCAAAATGATGCATAACAAAAAAAAAAAGCAAATGTACAAAATGTACATAAGTTTTGATCTCTGGGGAAACACTGAGATACTAGCAGCTATACCGCAGAACAGCACATGGACAACTGATACAAGATTATCCTTTGGATTTCCAGAGGGAGCTACCAACTGATTGGGAGCCTATTTTGGTCTGCGGCAGTATTGATCCGATTACCTTACATCAAGGCTAGATCATGTTAGGACCACCCATAATGCACAACAGTAAGAAAAGGAAAACTCAAGGGGAATACATTGCACATTAGGATTCACTATGGATAGATTTTTTCTTTTTAACAAGTGACCTTCTTCCTGCATTTTTGCATGACTTCAATGCATAATGTTATATGTAATTAATGACAAATAGGCTTAATCAACAAGGATAATTTTTCTTTTGAAAACCAATGTGAAGTAGATGGGGTGTTTGTATTAAATACCTCACAACTAAACCTCTTCACTGTCAGTTAATTCATTATATTTTCTCCTTGCATATCTGAGTGATCACTTTTCTGAAGATGCTGTCAGTATAGAAATTTAAGAGCTTTGTACACATGTTCTTGATTAACTGAAGCTACATTTTTTTGCATACTTTATCTAATTTCTGTGTTATGTAAAAGAATGTTGTCCCACCTCTTGCTTAGTTTGAAATCCCTGAACACATTCAAGAATTAATCTGACAAATGTAAACTTTCCTTCTGAACTCAAAGCACCCCATCAGGCATTTTTCTTCCGTATTCCTGTCAGTTTCAGTTTAGTAAACATACAAGTCTTCCACATTTCCTAAAATATCAAGTTAAGTGATACAGTGCATTGGTTATTAAGTATAAGAATCGGTATAATACACAATGCAGTAAAGACAACTATGAGAAAGCAGTAATATAATTTGTCCACTTCATTCCATGTGTCCTATCTGTTTAGGTGGGTGGCCATGCCTTTGTAGGTTTACATTACTGTTTCGGTGTTTTTTTTATAACCATTCAATGACCTGTGCATTAGGTTCCTTGAGCTATATGAGGCCTTTTGTTCATTAATGTTCTCAAACAAATTTCTAAGGCCTTTTCAGAGCAACTGCATTTATACTGAGATTTAATTACACACACAGTGGACTCTAATTTACTAATCATGTAGTTTCTTTTTTTCGTTTTCTTTTTTTTACGTGTCCTGTTTGGCAGTGTGGAGCTCAGAATTGGTGTCTGAGTACCAAGTAGAAGCCCAACAGATTTACTTTCACAAGCGGAGCAGTACAGCTTTTGCTATAGTCCTCCACTTGATATATGTGTGAAAAATCTTTATTATTAATTGTTGGGGTTTTTATTTCCTGATGTTATGGACACGGAGACGGAAAATTAAGGAGAAGAAAGAAGGAAGATGAAGAAGAGAGGTAGGAAACAAAAACTCAAGAGAGAGGGTGAGTTGAAAATACAAGAGAGGAAGGGGAACAAAGAAAACACAGGAAGACATTGAAGTCTGCCTCCATACCCACAGGACGGCAGAGAGAGGGGAAAAAACAAAACAAAACACAAAAAAGGAACATCGACAAAACAAACCAAACATTGTGAACTAAGAATTACACAACCACATCACACAAAAATAGATATAAAAATACAACAACAATGTCACAGAAAAACTCATGGTACCGATTAATCAAGCTCTAGTAATGATAACCTCAGCCCAATAATATATCCTTAAACACCAGACCCCACATCTATGTGTGTGTGTTAGCATGCTGCTGCATATAAGGTTTCTCCATAAGAGTGTTCGATAGTTGGTGTGAGCAGGCGTCAATCCGTCTCCCAGGAATCGATGCAGACATGAAGGAGATCGGAGCAAAGATGTCCAAAGGACCCCCGGAGCCCCAGGCGGACCCGACGGGGCCGACCGCATCCCCCAAGAGTGGAGCAAAGGAGAACCCCAGGGGAACGTCCAGCGGCTACCATGCAGGGGCCCGGGGGGCAGCAGTGACGAGCCCACGGGCCCCGCCGGCAACCGGCCGCGCCAGTGCGGGCAGGTCAATGGCCCGGGAGAGCCGGGGCCCAGGGGCACCCATCCCCCCAGCAGGGACCCGACAAGGGACCAGCCGACGGCCACCACGCACCGCCACCACCCTAGGCCAATCCCCACCGCCAACATCCCAGCGCCCCACCCCTGCCCTACGTCGGGGCGCCCCACCGATAGCCGCAGGGGACGGACAGCATCCCCAGGCCGGGCTCAGCCAGCTTCTGGACACCAAGTTGTACCAGCTCCCGGGTCCTGATCCCGCGCAACACAGAGTGCCGAGACCAGGCATCCAACGAGGGCCAGGGCCGGTCCAACCCGCCAATGAACCGACCACGCACGGTGCGCACAGAACAGGTGATCAAACGAGCAGAGACGCCGGATCAGCATCCCGCCAAGCCACCGAGCAGGCACCACCCAACAATCCCAAACTTTATATTGATTATGCATGATCATAATCAGTACCTCACCCCATTTTATCTGATGTCCAAAGTAAGGTCACTGTTGTAAATATAAAGTAAAAAAACTACTGAGAAAAACCCCCATTACTATTATAACATGATTTATGTCACATATAAAGCAATATATTGCATCTACAGAATAATAGTAAAACTGCTGATTTAATAGTAAATATATATGTATATAAACCTATATGAGATGATCTACAGAGAAACCATGGCTGGAAATAGCACAATAGAGTTAAGCATAATCAAAACAGCAAGACAATGACGAAGATGGCAGGGAAAGGGCAAAAATACCATTAGAGGCATGTGCCCTCTTTAAGCTGGACACCTTGCACATACACTAGGCACTTACCCAGTAAATAGCAAATTCTCCACATGGTTATAAAGTCATTGACAAGATGTTTTAGAGACATGTCAGATGTGCGGAACCTGCATAAGTGTCTTCTGCAAGACAAAATCTCACACTGAATCAAGGTCAGAGAAAAATCTTAGCCTGACATTAGAATAGTGATGCAGCATTAAGTACTTTAGATGTCCAAGAAGCGCTGGCACAAATGTATTATGGTTGCAGTGGCAATAAAAAAAAAAACCTTGGTAACTTTAAAAGATTAGACATTCATCCCATCCACGCTGCTGTGGGCAGCACTAATTTAATGATGAGCTCAGTTTCCAGTGGCAATGAAAGTGGCAGGTATAATGATAAATGACAATTATTATCCTGTTAAAGGATGATGTTGAATGACTCAGGAAGGCTGTGAAAAATTGCAATAAATACATGTATGTAGGCATCGAGTTAATTGATAACAGTGCTGCTTTTGAAACAAATGTAGTTAACACTCCAAAAGTGAAACTGTTACTGATTTTTTTTTTTTACTTATGTTAACTACACATTAGCCATGACTGCCAACTGTATGTGTGGAGTTCAATTAAAAAGCTTAAGATTTCAAAAAGTCAGGTCACCAAAAAAACATTTTGAGAAATTAAAAATATTAGCATGTGTTAAAGACGCATTATACATCAGAGATTCCAAGTGGATTCACTGATGATACACCATATGATACACAGGATGACAGCAGTAATTTACCAACTTAATTGATGAACAACCAGAGAGATGAAAGCATCATGCTGAGGAGATACCTTTCATCAGTAGGAGTAGGGAAGCTAAGTAGATTTGATGGGAAGATAGATGGAGCTAAAAACAGAGAAATACTGGAAGAAGTTTCAAAAGATTTGAGACTAGGGGGTTGGTTCACCGTCTAGTAATTACAACCCTGAAGATTTAGCCAGTGATGCAACAGAATGGTTTGGATCCCAGCCAGTTCATGTGTTTGAATGGCCCAGTCAAAGTACAAACCTAGATTCTATTGAGAATCTGTGCCAGGACTGGGAAATTGATGTTCACAGACACTCTTGACCCAATCAGACTGAGTTTAAGCTCAGCTTATTGCCGTGCAACGATAAAAGCGTGCAAGATGTGCAATTCATCCTGCTGCCATTAGCCAATATTTCCACTTCTTGTCGCTACAACAAGCATTCATCTACAGTGTTGTTTACCTGGCTTTGTTCTGGGGTGGAGAGGTCCTGTCATTCCAAGCTACAGAGGTTTGAGCAAAAAAAAAAAAAAGAAAAAGCTCTGCATTGCATCATCCATAAAACAGGTGGGCTACTAAGTAGCTTAACTCTGTATAGTAATGTTGAGGCACGTTCAGTAAGATTTTAAACCCAGACTAAAGAATGTGTCTCCTGGAGACAGCGACAATCAGTACTGGATCACAGAGATGTCCCCATATTTGCTGAAGTCATAATGGAAGTGTGTTTTTTCTTAAAAAATTAAATAAAACAAAACAAAGTCAAAAAATAAAATAAAATAAGGAATATTCTTTAATACAACCTGTTCTTCTCTTTCCTTATTATTCAGGTTTAATTATTATGTCACAAATGCCATGCAGGCAAGGTGTTAGTGTTTTAGTTATCTTTAATGACACCATAATGGTAAAGATATTTTTTATGTATTTATTTTTCCATTCACAAATTTGTAAGATACATATTGCCTGTTTAAATAAAAAAAAAAATTATTCTGATTATCTGCTGTATGTTATTAATACATTTCGTGAATCAGTTAGTTAGATTTATTCATTTCCAGTGAATTTTAGCAAATTATTATAACTCCCATATTCAACACAAGACAGAATTTTTTTTTTATTTGCTTGCACAAACTACAAGGTGATCATAAATAATTAAATCGAAGTTATCTGGGATAAAAACTAAAGAAGAGAGGCAACAATATGTATCTTACTTTCGACAGTACCTAAAAAGTGATGACTTACAGCTAATTAATTAATTACAACTTTTAATTTCCAATGTTATATTCTATGTCTGTTTGTTTTGTTTTTTTAAATCACCAAATCATGTAAAGCACCTTGAACTACCCTGTTGTTGACAGTGTGCTATATAAAAAAAATTGCCTTGCCGTGCCTAATAAAATAATTAATATATGCTTACAGCTAAGTTTGTTTTATGTTTGCTAATTTAATCATGGAGCCTGGAAAGTCAGTGTGAGCACATTAAGTCACTCTGCTGTGAGCCTGATCCATGGAGCAGTCAATGTAGCCAAGCGGACAGATAGCAGCACATCTGATGTTACTCAACTCATATTGTAAAAGTAGGTCTATACTGTTGCAATTAGTTAACATGGAAATATGAACATATATTTTTGCACAGAAACTCAGTATTTTTGTTGTGGATCAGTTTTCTCCAAATTTTCAGAATTTACTGGCTATGTTGTTTGTTTTGGTTTATATTTACTTTAAAACGCAACATCACTGATTTTCAGACAATTTTGGAGTTTTATTTCTCTTGCTGGTTGTTCTGGCAAAAAATTTTTTTTGAAATTGTAAAAATATATATATTTTAGTAATATTATTTAATTCAATATTTGGTCAGATGACTTGTTTAAGATTTAAAGTTAAACAGTTTAAGAGTTTAATGAACCTGGCATTGAGGAAGTAGCAAGTGAGGCCAGCATTGGTAGCCATTCCAAGTTCATAGCTACTTGTTAACTTGGCTCTCTTATTACCCTCCTGGTGGCTCAGAGGGCTAAAAGAAGTGAGGTAACTGTAACCTTCAAAGGTTGACGCAGAGATTAAAGAATGAGTAAGAAATATATTAAATAATTGCCAAATGAGACAGGAGTAAACTGACATCTAGCAGGTATGATGAAAGACAGCTTTTTGGTGTCATTGAAAAAGATGACTGCAGATACGTTGATTGGGATGTTAATTACCCTAATAAACTAAAAGACTGTGATGGTGTCAACTATGATGACTTTATATATGACTGAACAAAAAATGATGATGACATAATGATGACAGCGAAAGTGATATTGACAAAACCCATTGCATAGCCTGAAATATTTTAACTTAACATGCAAATATGTATGTATAAAAAGCTAAGCAAGGTAACCTGGTCAGTAGTTTACATGCTTATTCTGACAAAAAGAAACATATTTTTTTCATTGCTTTGTGATGTCTGTGATTTTTTTATACTGAAATGTGCTGCAAAAAGTGCTGCAGTTCGGGGCCCGAATTTCCTGCGCTATCCTACCGGTGTGACGTCAATTGACACTGCTTGTGCATTCTCGACAGCTTTAAAAGAGGAAGAAAAATGGTTGCAGACCTCCATTGATTCAATTGTGAGAATAGATTCTTCTGCAACTGGGAAACGACCAAGGACGACTCACAACTAAAAAGTGGCACTAAGAAAAAGAAGTATGTCACTGTGAAGAGGTGTGATTTTTGTGTGAAGCGTCTGTGCTCGCTCCCGTGCGGGTGGCTGCAGATACTTGCAGCGCCGGCCGCGTCGCTTGTGAGTTTTTTTTCGTCATTCTGCCCCATGCTCCTTTAATTGCTGACAGAAAAAAATAATGTGATGGGATGCCGATTATTGATCAAGATCACTCAGACAACAATTCGCTAAATCTGAAGGTCCACAAGTAAATATGGTCTACCGATCGAACCAGAAACGCTCAAATAGAGCTTTACTGACAAAAGCTCCTGCAGTCTTATGAAAAATACAAGTATATATGTGTGCTTAGGAGACAGTTTTACTTGGAAATGCGTATTACTCTTTAGATATCTGGGGACATGTTTTTCCAACAAGTCTTGATTCACTTAAAATGCATTTTAACCCTAAGAATCCCTGGTTCAGCTATAGTGAATGTATTACTGAAATAATCCCAATTATGGGATATGATTCAGTTGAGTCTTGAAAAGAAAAAAATGTATGTGATGGGTGAAATCAAAATTATATATAATTTCAGATATTTCAGGAAATTGTCCTAACAAGGAGTAAGCAAGCATGATCTAAATACTTCCCATTTGTTGGCTACATTTTTTGCAAATCAGTACAACACAACACACTGCAGTCTCCGTGTGTCCCTGATGGTAGCTCCAGCAAACCACACGCTGATGGAGGAGGTGAGGATGGACTCGATGATTGCAGTGTAGAACTGCATCATTATCCGTGTTGGCAGGTTGAATTTCTTCAGCTGCCTCAGGAAGTACATCCTGTGCTGGGCCTTCTTTATGACCGAGGTGATGGTGGGCTCCCATTTGAGGTCCTGGGTGATGGTGGTACCCAGGAAGCGGAATGAGTCCACAGTGGTGATGGGGGTGTCAGTCAGGACAATGGGGGGGAGTGGGGCTGTGTGCTTCCTAAAGTCCACAATAATCTCCACTGTCTTCTGGGCGTTCAGCACCAGGTTGTTGCGGCTGCACCAGGACACCAGACGTTCAGCCTCCATCCTGTAGGCAGACTCATCCCCGTCCGAGATGAGTCCAATAACGGTGGTGTCATCTGCAAATTTAATTAGTTTGACAGACTGGTGGTTGGAGGTGCAGCAGTTGGTGTACAGGGAGAAGAGCAGAGGAGAAAGAACACAGCCCTGAGGGGAGCCGGTGCTGATGGTCCGAGAGTCATTCTTCCCCAGCCTCAAATGCTGCTTCCTGTCCGTCAGGAAGTCAGTGATCCTCCTGCAGATGGGATCAGGCACGTTCATCTGGGATAGCTTGCCTCGGAGAAGGTCTGGGAGGATGGTGTTGAAGGCAGAGCTGAAGTCCACAAACAGGATCCTGGCGTAGGTTCCCGGGAAGTCCAGATGCTGCAGGAAGAAATGAAGAGCTATGTTGATGGCATCATCTACAGACCTGTTAGCTCTGTAGGCAAACTGCAGAGGGTCCAGGATGGGGGCCGTGAGGGTCTTGAGATAGGACAGAACCAGGCGCTCAAATGACTTCATGACCACAGATGTCAGAGCCATAGGTCTGTAGTCATTAAGTCCAGTGATCCTTGGCTTCTTGGGGACAGGGACTATGGTGGAGGTCTTGAAGCAGGCAGGCACATGACATGCCTGCAGTGAGGAGTTGAAAATGCCAGAGAACACTGGGGCCAGCTCATTTGCACAGTGTCTGAGAGTGGCAGGAGACACACCGTCTGGGCCGGGAGCTTTTCTAGCATTTAGGCTCTTAAACTGTTTCCTCACATCTGCTTGATGAATATGAAGGGTTTTAGTTGGAGTTGATGTGAGTTCGTCATAGGTGAGGGGTGAGGAGGGTGTTGCTGTGGGTGAAGTCTTTGATGGTGTTAATTGCTCTGTGGTGGGGGTGGGGGGATGAGTGTCCAAAGTGTCTCTTATGTTGGGACTGGTGGAGGTGTGAGGGCTGCTTGGTGGGTGGTCAAAACGGCAGTAAAAGTTGTTGAGGGTGTTGGCCAACAGCAAGTCATCAGTGGAGTGGGGAGTTTTTGGCTTGTAGTTGGTAATGATCCTAAAACTTTTCCACATAGAGGCCAAGTCATTCTCTGAGATCTGCTGCTGAATATTCTCAGAGTGCTGGTGTTTAGCAGTGTTCACTTCTTTTCTGAACCTGTACTTGGCCTCTCTTTAGCAGCCCCTGTCTCCGCTTCTGAATGCCTTTCTCTTTTCTAGCCACAGCTGTTTGAGTTTAGGAGGAAACCAGGGTTTGTCATTATTATAACTCACCCTGGTGCGTGATGGCACAATGTTGTCCTCGCAGAAGTGTATATAGGAGGTGACAGTATCCGTAAACTCACCCAAGCTGTTAGAAGCAGCCCTCATTGTGTTCCAGTCTGTAGTTACTAAACACAGCCTCGTTGCTCCACAGTTTTTTAGTCCTCACGACAGGTTTGGAGAGCTTCAGCCTCTGTCTGTACGCGGGGATCAGATGGATCATCACGTGATCCGAAAGTCCGAGTGCAGCGCGGGGCAGTGCGTGATAGGCCCCGCTTATTGTGCTGTAACAGTGATCCAGTGTCCTCTCCTCTCTTGTCGGGCATTTAATATATTGTTTGTATTGTATTGTATTGTTTGTATTGTGTTTGTAAGAAGCATAACCCCGCCCCCAGACAATATTTGAAAAATTCTACCAAAGTGGGCAGTGCCAGGAGGCACGGAGGGGCATGGCCGAGTGTGGAGGATGAGCGGAGGGGGGAACTTGGGTGTGTGGTCTGGAGGACAGTGACACTGAAACATAAAGAGTGACCGAAGGGACCATGGCAGTTTTGCGACTGATCGATCTGATCGACATTCATCTGTTAGCCTATGTTAGCATTACCACTCAGAGACTGGACCCATCCTGTCTCCCTCTGCCTCAGCAGCACCGGCAGCACCAGCCTCGGACAGTGTTGACTCAGCGCCCTGAGCCAGCGGATCTCCTCCGCCATCACCGGCAGCCCCGAGGCGTGTCAATTCGAGCCGCTGGCTCAAGGCGCTAAGTTTGCGCTCTCTGAGGCCGACGCTGCTGAGGCAGAGGGAGACAAGATGGGTCCAGTCTCTGAGTGGTAATGCTAACATAGGCTATCGTACAAAACAATATGTTAGCTATGCTAACTAAGAGCTAATGTGATAATAATGGTAACCTGAAAAACGCAATCAATCAAAACTCGCAATTCCAACTCCAAACTCACTAGGGGGCGAGTGTGTCTGAGAGATGGTTTTATACCCAAACCCAAGGGGCATGTCTGTGAGACCATGCCTGTGACTAGAAGAGTGGAAAAGATGTACCGCTCTCCGCCAATAACAAATTTCAAATGCAGTAGCCACACTTTAACCCTAAGAGGGCAGCACTAAAACGTTTTTAGACAAAAAAGTGTAGAATTAAACAAGTTTACACAAAAATTTAAACAAATTCCCAGAAACTGAAAGACTGCATTGGTAAAGACCCATTTATACAGCTTATATGTTTTGGGGTTTAGTTACTCTTTAAGATGCTTTTTTATCCTATTTTTCACTATGTTCAGTTTCAAAGGGATTGCTTGAGGTCCTAATAAATAAATAATTTGTTGAATTTAAAGGTTATATTTTCAAAACTAATTGTCAGTCTGAGATTTTGCAACTGAAATAATAAAAAATAACTAAATAATAATAAAATATACATTTTAGGGCTTTAATACATCTATACTAGCAGTGCCAATACATGTAGCCAAGGGGATGGCATATAGTCCAAAAAACCCTGAAAGAATGAGGATGTTGTGCATTGGACTTATCATTATGATAATCTTAAACTAGTTGTGATTGTTATAATGTAAACAAGGGGACAAAGCTGTTTCAAAATGTTTTTTTTTGTCTTTTAATTAAGTGCTAAAAGAGTCTTAAAACTATTTGCACTGACTTTTTAGTCAGATGATAGTTGCACAGCTCGTTGGAAAGTTTTCTTGATGCCACAACACAACATTACTGCCTTCATCCAAATGTTTTATAGATTTTCAGCAACCAAAGACTAAACTGACTGAAATGTTTTGACTATATTTAAAGCTGTGGTCTGCATAGCGTTTGCCCTTTCTCTCTCTCCCAATCTGAAAAGAGCTGAAGCCACGCCTCACACTGTGCACGTGCAGGGAAAGCAGAGTCAACAGAGAGAACATCACTGCATTGACCAACTTTTTACTTTTTACAATGGAGTTGTCCGAGGTAAGGATGTTTCTTTAACCAAAACACTAAGCTGACTGAGGGTGCCTCACCCTGTAGTGCACGCTGGGGACTGAGGAACATTTTCGTTGATTGACAGCTCCCTTGTGGGTACGCAAATCTATTGGTCAACGCTCTAGGCTCGCGTGAATGATTGGTCTTGCTGTAGAGGGGAGGACAGGGACTTGGGTGAAATATAAATTCTGAACGATTACCTGGTTTATATCATAGAACAGGGTCAGATAGTCAAATTCAAGCATTTTTTAAAGTTACTTAAAAAACCTTTAACTACATACCCCAGCTTTTACAAAGTATTAACTTTGCTGCCTGAATTGGTAGAGAAAAACAGTACTCTAACTTGGCTTTCTTTTCTTTTTACCCTGACTGGCTTTTCACCGTGATGCTTGTCATAAAGAAGTGTTGATGCAGAGCTCACCTTCCAAATCTATTCTTATGTGGCATGACTGACAGGACTATGGACTGCCTGATGCTCATGTTTTCTGTTCTTCTTTGTCTAATTCATCAATAAATGTGATACCAGGGCTTTTATTTAACAGTCTGAAGAGTGAAGTCTACACTCAACCAACTCAGCAGAGTCTGGTTGCAATTTGTAGATGTGTCCCTTCTTCCCAGCTCTGAGTCATACTCCACAGGTGTGGAAAGCACCAATCACCTCCTTTCTACAAGAAGCTGAATCCAGAAAGGAAAAGTTGCTCCTTTCTACTCAACACTTTTCTTTGCGCTTTAAAGTGACACAGTATGTTTATAGCTTCTTTTCCGCTTAAATGTTCTATTGCCATCACTGGAGATGGAACAGAATGCAAAATGATCCCACAGATCAGGCCATGTGTTCTACAACTCTATTGTTTTGTTTGTCTTTACACTTTGAAACATATTAATTGTGTACATCTATTTAATTGTAATACAACGTAGGCCGCAAAACAAACTTTTAAAATGCTGAAGTCACAACACAAAATCCGTGGCATCAACTGTAGTAGACAAAAGTTACCCAGTTTCTTGCTTGATCCAAGCAACAACTTTAGAAGGTGGAGTGTGAGCAAAATGTTCTACATATTTTAATGTTGATTCAAATCACTTCATTACATTGAATCAACTACTGGGGAAAACCAAAGTAGGTTTTCCATCTTTTTTACCTTATCAGAAAACAAAGTAGCTCAAATGTCCTTAGGCAAAACAAAGCTTTGACATTGTGAAATTCAAAGAACCAACTAAGAGCGTACCATCAATCTAATCAGTAAACAGCCTAGGGAGACCAAAAGCACTCACACATCCCTACTCTCTTAGCTGATACCACAGGAAGTTCTGTTTTAAGTGACATTGTGTTAAAAAGGGTTGTAATAAAGAATGCAATTACCCATTTCAAGATATCGGGACCTGGTACCAAACATTCTACCATAATATCATCTGTAATCAAGTGGATGATGAAAAGATAAAAGGAGAGCACTGAGTTTGAAGCATCTTTATTGGATCAGTAGTGGCAGCAATGAGTACTCCCGCTGTGTAACTATCTACCTTTGTGTCCAGCAAGTCCTCCCAGCTGTCAAAGTAAAATTCTGGGTCACTAGTTTTAGACCAATACAGTAGCTCATTCTTCAGTGTCTTATTTTAGGTAACTCATTCTAAGGTGCTATTTTGCTGATGATTTTGTAGATGCTCAACTGCTTGGTAAGGACCGGAGAAACAAATGAAGAAGGACACACCCTGGACTTGGTCATCACGCATGCCCTGTCCACCCGTGTATCCTCTGTTGTTGACTTGGCTGTCTCTGACCACAACTGTGTGTTTTTTAACATCACCAGTTTTATTCAGCAGGAGACCTCTGTGAGAACTGTCAGGAAGTGCCATCTAACCCCTGAAGTGGCTGCAGGTTTTCTGGAAATTCTTTAAAAAGAATCCTCCTATTGTTTTACCTGCCCCCTGTGATTTTATTGTCAAGGATTTTAACAGAAGGCTTCAGTCAACTCTTGACCGGCTTGCTCAACTACAAGTTAAAAGTTTAAAATCTAAAGCTGCAACGCCGTGGAAAAATGAAAACCTCAGAAAAATGAAGAGAAATTGTAGGGCGGCAGAGAGAAAATGGAGGAAAAGTAAAACCACAATAAACCATCAAATATACACAGATCTTCTCAAATTATACAACAATGCAGTAAGAAATTCAAGAAATTCATACTTCTCCAAAATCATCTTGGAACATAAAAATAATTCCAAAATCCGTTTTTCCACCATTGATAAACTTTTTAACAGAGCTACTACTGCATTTCCTAAAACCCCCTCAAACACTCTTTGTGAGGAGTTTGCAGACCACTTGAGAGGGAAGGTAGACACCATCAGATGTAAGATTTTATCTTCTCAGAGTAACATGGTTTTAGACAAATCTGAGTGTGTGTCTTTACCAGAGGAAACGCTGGACAGTTTTGTCCTGGTAGAGGCTGGGACTCTTGATAAAGTTTTCTCCTCAGTGAGGCCCAACACGTGTTTTGGACCCGATTCCCAAGTCCTTTTTTAAGCAATTTTATGGATCTTTTAGAGATGAGATTTTAACCATGATGAATTGCTCCCTTCAGACGGGGGTTTTTCCTGCTGCCTTTAAAGGGGCGGTAGTGAGGCTCCTGTCGAAAAAGAGTAATTTAGATTTGAATGATTTTAACAATTTTAGACCGGTATCTAACTTACCTTTTTTAAGCAAAATTTTAGAAAAAATTGTTTTAGGGTGAACCACAGCACAGAGACGGCCCTTCTAAAGATTTTAAATGATTTTAGATTAAACTATGATGCACAGAGGGTGACAGTGTTGGTTCCACTGGATCTAAGCGCTGCCTCCGATACAGTAGACCACACTATTCTTTTAACCCGTTTTAAACAGATTGGCCAATCTGGTGCTGTTCACAAATGGTTCACATCCTATCTCACAGACAGGACTTTTATGGAAAGTTTAGATACCTGCTACTCTAGGGTCCATAGGATTACATGTGGTGTGCCCCAGGGTTTGATTTTAGGCCCAGTGCTTTTTAACCTGTATATGCTCCCTCTTGGCAGCGTCATCAGAAGACATAGGGTCAACTTTCACAGTTATGCTGATGATACACAGCTGTACATCTCCATGTCTCCCGATGACACACGGCCAATGGATGCACTTTTTAACTGCATTTTAGACATTAAATCCTGGATGGCAGAAAATTTTCTCCAGCTCAACCAGGACAAAATTGAAGTTTTAGGCATCGTTCCGTAGGCTCAGAGAGAGAAATTTTTACAAAAAACTACAATCACTGTTATTTAATCCCTCTTTACAAGTGAAGAACCTGGGCGTGATTTTTGACTCTGAGCTGACTTTTATTCCTCACATAAAAAATATTACTAAAATAGGTTTTTATCAACTAAAGAACATCGCCAGAGTCCGCCCCATTTTCTCTCGGGCCAACACGGAGACACTGATGCATGCTTTTATCTCCAGTAGAATTGATTACTGTAATGCCCTGCTTTCTGGTCTTCCCAAAAAGAGTATATCAGGTTTACAACTACTACAAAATTCAGCAGCACGTGTCCTGACGAAGACCAGGAGGTGGGAGCACATTACACCGGTCTTAAAATCATTGCATTGGCTCCCCGTACATGGTTTTTAAGTGTCTTAATGGTCTTGGGCCTTCTTATCTCTCTGAACTGCTTTTACCATATAAACCTTCGGGGTCTCTGCGCTCCTCTGGCAGCCGTCTCCTTGTCACCCCAAAAGTCAGGACACACACGCATGGAGAGGCGTCTTTCCAGTTTTATGGCCCTCACCTCTGGAACAGGCTGCCGTTCATGTTTTTAAGAGCAGGCTCAAGACTCACCTTTTTAGCCTAGCTTTTAACTGATTTTTATTTATTACTGTTTGTTTAATTGCTCTGCATGTTTTATATGATTATATTTTTATCAGTTTTACTATTTAATCTTAGCACATTAATTTACTGTTTATTTTTATACTTTAATTTATCTTAATTCCCGTTCCAGTGTTTCCTCTGTGGGAGCCCTCTGCCCCGGGAGCGATGGTCGGCTGTGGCTGCCTGGGTGCTCTCCGGGTGGAGCTTGGGTGGAGGTGGGGGTCTTGGCCTTGCCTCCACTGGGTGCCCTGTGTCGGTGACTCGGTTGCTGCTGTTAGTCTACCGCTGCTGGGGCAGATGGCTCCTCTGATGGCGTTTCCTTGCATGGTTCATCTACACTCGGCCCAATGTCCTTTTTTACTTTTTCTTTTAACTGTGTGTGTGCATGGGAGATGGGTTGGGGGGAGGGGAGTATAACTGTGACCATGCTTTTAAATCTGTGGGGGAGGGAAGGGAAGGTGGTTTTATGTGGGGTCATTTTGATCTGTAAAGCACTTTGTGATGCAACTTCTTTTATGAAAAGCGCTTTATAAATAAAGTTTGATTTGATTTGATTTGATAAAATGTTCATTAACTGGGCAAAATAATTTCTTTCAAAACTATCTTTGTGAAATGCAATTTGTAATGCTGATCAGTCTGCTTGGTGGGTGTCTACAAAGCCACATTGCAATATTAGCAGAGGCTGGATTAAAGGAAGAGGAATGATGACATTAAGATAGAGTGATCAAAAAAAGTATTCATAGTCCCTTAAGTTTTTACCTCCATTTGTATTTAGCTACTTTTTCTCCGATACCCTAAATAAAATCCGATAAAACCAATCGTCTCCAAAAGTCAAATAATTAACAAATAGTATCATCCTTTGTTGAATTTAAATTTAGTATTAAGAAGAAATTACATACAGTCATTCAAAATTGGAAAGGCTATGACGCAACTCCACACCAAGACATCACCATCCACATAAACTGACACCTTAGGCAAGGACAGCATTAATCAGAGAAGCAGCCAGAAGACTAACAGAGCTGGAGAGATTCAAAGCTCAGGTGGGAGTATTTGTTGACAATGGAACTATTAGTTGTGCACTTCTCAAATCAAATCTAATTAGAAGGTAAAAAAAACAACTAACATGTGGAAGAAGATCCTCTGTTTAGGATGAGAGAAAACCAAACTTTTTAGTCTACATTTAAAAAGCCGTATGTAGAAAAAAATACTACACATCACATCATCATTAAGATAAACCCCCAAGGTGAAATATGGTAGTGGCAGCAACATCTGAGAAGAAAACTGGTCTGGGGTGATGGGAAAATTTATCAAATAAACACAGAACAATTGTAGAAGAAAAAAATCTGTTAGGGGTTGCAAAAAACTTAAGACTGCGGAGAGGATTCATCTTCCAGCAGGACAACAATCCCAAATATGAACACAAAGCTACAATGTAATGGTTTATAGGGCTCTGAAACCTTTACAATCCAATTAGCCATTATTCCTCATTCCTCCTAAATCCATTTCACCTGAAGCAGCATGATCTGCATGACCCTTCAGAGAAAAAAAAGGTTTCGTGGTTCAGTTAACTTACTGAAATGATCATTTCTCATTTGCAAATTTTTTTTTTTCATGCAAAAACAGTTCTTTCCCATATTGATTCATATAGTGATACTGCTGTGATGACAAATTTGTTTGACAAAATTGTCTTTCTTACTATATTGGATTTTAAAATGAAAACCTTTGACATCATTTCTTAATTTTTTGTTGTTAAAAAAAGCAATGAAAAAAATATTTACAATGAGAGAATGATCACATATATTTGATTTTCTATTTTAATTTCTTGTGACATTACTGACATTCCCCTGTTGAAATTCTTTTCAGACTGGATATAAAAGGCTTTTTTGTTCCATTTAAATATCAAAAATGATTGTATGAGAGTAAAATTGTGTAAAAATCTAAATGTTTGGTCCACCCTTCCAAGGTGATTTTGCAAAAGTGGAATGTTATTTTTCAAACTTTCTTATGAGACTTTTATGGACTTTAGTATTCAAAAACCATACAAACATGCATTTAAGTAACTCATACCTTATGTATAGTGAATGTTTGTAAGCTTTGATGCTTATATTCAAACAAAAATAAAATAAATTGTCAACATTTTTCACCAGGCTAAAAGAAAATACCTTTGTGTCAAATAGTTTAACTCATAACTAACCTCCACCAACTTGTTGGCATGTTCACGGAACACCTGGGCATACTCCTTGACCTCCTTCTCATTTCCACTCTTAGCCGCTTCAATGAGCACCAGAAGGGGAACATTGGTCTCCAAGAAAGAGTCTGAGATGTGGTCCATCACTGCCTTCCTCAGCTGCAACAATGAGACAGAGAAAAGGAAAACGCAGATAAATAGTCTATTTTAGTGCAATACATTTGGCTGTGAGTATCACTTAACACTGTAAGTAATAATGGGTGGAATGGAGAGAGTGAAAGGGATTGCAGAAGGGAAGAGTGTGTGAAAAAAGACAGATGTCAAAAGGCAGAGATGTAAAATGCTTGTAAGTTCATATTCTTCCCATAAAGACTTTTAAAGTGGCAGACATTGTGACTTACATCTTTATTTATGGAATAATTTTGTAACAAACTGGCCAGGGACTGCTTTTTTTATTAGATGGTAAATGATCCTTGGTCTCAGTAGGTGGGATATCTGATGAAATGCCACAATAGCTGTACAGAAATCACTACTGGAAGTTATTCATGTGAGACCAGCTCTAACAAAAAAAAGAAAGAATTCCTACAGATTTAACACATTGATTTTCAGATTACTGACACTATTCAAGCCTGAAGCTTGCTTATACATTGCTTTACCAAAAATTGAAAGACACTGACCTATAGTTTACCATTAATGCAAAGATTTCAAACCCAACACATTGTTCCGGTTCTGAAATAAGACTTGAAATGCTAAATTTAATAATACTACTACTTCTATTGCCATTAGCAGCAACATTGATACCAGTTTATACCAGTTTACGTTCTTATTTTAACTGCATCTTTTTAATAAGCAGATTATTATGTCATATTAAACAAAAGTAATGTCCAGAGCAACAAATACAAGTGTCCCGCATTCAGAATATATATTTAAGCAAAAGTTCTTTTTTTCTTTTTTAATAATAGATAAATTAAGAAGGAACTGGTTCAGTTAAAAGGAAGGTTAGTAAAGAGGTAATCAACTTTTAACTTTTCTTTTATATCTTCCACATTTTGTGAGTATTCAAGAAAGACAAAGAGGGCTTTGACAACAATGAAAATGTCATATGCCAGCTTTCCGTCACCTCTAAATCACATTCATCTGTCACAAGCTCAGCTGTCCTCCTATACACATCAGTATGCTGTTAAAATGTATGTACTCTTGGAATCTATTAGTATGATTCAGTTGAACTGACTTTTTTTTGTTAAAGTACCTTGAGACAACACGTGTTGTAAATGTATATAAATACACTTAATTGATTTAAACTGAACAATAAAAAAATACATTTAAAATTGACTTCTAGTGATGATATGTGACACTGACTGATCAGTCTTGCATTCACAAGATTAGTGGGCAAGACAGGGCTGCCAATGCATGTAAACATTCTGAAGCACACACTTTTTAGGCACTTCCTTTACACTTTTAGATCACTGATTTAAAGAGATATATGTCAGATGCAATGCAAAATGATAAAATGTTGTACTCAAAAAAGGGGAAAATAACTGGAGTGTTTGAGATGTGAATATGTAATGCGTCTTACCAGATTAAAATTGGGAGGTGCATCAGTGCAAAGGTTATAATCTTGCAATCCTCAGGCTAATTAAGTGGCGCGAAGAATTGGAGCAGACAGAAATCTATTACCAAATACTAAATACTATTACCAGAATAATCTGGGCACTCTGGTTATAGTAATGTAGATATTGGGGAATGTAACTACAGGATGTACCAGTTTAGGACAGGTCTAAATAATAAAAAGGGGGGCAGTGTAACGGGTAATTTAGCAATAATATTATGATGAATGGCTCAAGAACTAGTTTAGAAGGCATAATGCACAGTTTTTATGCTCCGACTCTGTTAACATTATAACAATTTGGAAATGAATGCTACCCTAGGTGGAAATAAATGTTGACAAACTACATACTAAAATGTTTTCAAAGTGAATGCTTGTTCTAACTAAAGCAATTTAATTGTAATTTTTTGTAATCTCTTGGTGGATTAAGTTGCTATTCCGTTATTAGTTATCGCCTATTATTGTTAATAGATGTATGTGTTTTAGGTGTTTTATAAAAGCAGAGGGTAAGGGAACTGACAGTTCTGACTAAACACTAAAAACAAGCAGTGACACAAAGATGCATTGAAGCAGCACCCCTGGCTGTGAAATTGAAAAGAAAAAGTGACAATTCCAACTTTGTTCATTCATTCTATTAATAATAACAAAATGTATGATGTTTAAATATACGGTATGTGAGGTTCTGTGTTTGTGCGTCTGTTTTTTGGTTGTAGTGAGTCATCTGGTCAGAGAGGATCTATGGTGGAGGATCTACAGCTGCACGGGCTTATTGCACTCACCTGGTGCCAATCTGGCCTTTGTGTTCCTGGGCTTCTTAAGGAGCTGGCTGACAACCATTCAACACCTGATGGTCACCATACCGGTACCTCCAAGTCTCTGATCCTTGAGTTTTCTCTTGATCTTTTCCTAGAGTTCTCCTGTGTATCTTCAGTACTCCCTGTGTCTCCAGGTTCCTGTGAAGAGTTTCCTGATCCCGCCATTCGCCAAGTGAAGCCTTCAAGTAGGAGATAAAGTAACTCTGACAAGCTGACTGCTTCCTTCGGCTGCAAGCCAGCCCGGTGCGCAGCATTTCACCTGCCTGCCCGCTCTCTGCCACGCCCCCCTCCTGATTCGATCCATCGGATCCCTGCAGCCGCTTTCGCCGCTCAGCTGACCTCACGGTATTGCCCCAGAATTAGAAGCCACCGGACCAACGCTCAGCGATCCCCGCCGTTCCAGCTGAACCACTTCGATTTTTTTCCTTTTTTTAATTAAACTACTTAACCTTGTCCTGGTGTTTGAGCTTGATTCTGCATGTGAGTCAGGAGGTTAAACGAAACCATGACAGAACCATCAGGCCAGTTTGACCCAGCAGATCCAGCTCGGAACCCAAGAACCGATTCATCCCCTATTCTCGCTAAACGTGAGACCATGCTGCATTCTCTTTGTGATCAACAGAGCTATACCTCTCAGCGGTTGGATCAGTTAGCCAGAGTCCTGAAGAAGATAAATCAGAAACTGTCGCCTCACGACCAGCCGCCTTCAGCCGGAGCATCCGCTGTTCTGCCAGCAACACCGCCTTCACCTCCCCGTTTCCGCGATGCCGCTTCTCCCACCCCTGAGAACTTCTCCAGAGAGATCGGTAAATGTGGAGGATTTCTTTTGCAGTGCTCCCTAGTGTTTTGCCGCTCACCTCAATTTTTCATGGACGACGCATCCAAGGTTTCGTACATAATTGGGTTGCTCAGGGATCGAGCCCTCAGCTGGGCAGAATCAAAGTATTCCTATTCCACCATCCTAAATACGTCCTTTAAGGATTTCGTCTCTGATTTTGAACAGACATTTGGCTACAAGAGCACAGAGACTGAAATCACCCGTAAGCTTTGGAGTTTAAGACAGGGGCGCAATTCAGTAGCCGAGTTTGCCATTGATTTCTGCACTTTAGCTGCGTCATCCAGCTGGAACGCTCAAGCTCTCAAGGGAGCATTTATTAATGCCCTAAGCGATCAGTTAAAAGATCTTCTGGCTTACCAGGACAAGCCCGGAACGTTAGAGGAACTGATAGCTTTAGTCATACGATTGGATAACCGCATTAATGAGCGAGCCAGAGAGCGCAGGCATGAATGCTCTTTTGTGGGTGTGTTTTCTGAGTCTCTGCCATCCCCCTCCCAGCCACCCGGCTCAATGAACCAACCTCCCGACGAGCCCATGCAAATAGGCCGCGCCAGACTTTCCCCTGAGGAGCGTCAACGGCGTATGGAGGGCCGGGCGTGCCTATATTGCGGGAAGACCGGCCACTTCATTGCAACCTGTCCATCTCGCCCAAAAGGGGCGGTCCGCCGGTAGATTCGGGAGTACTGGTGGATGGATCTCTAAAGAATAAATCCTGTATGTTTTTACCAGTAAATCTGCTTTTTAATGAAGATTCTTTTCAGACCCAAGCATTAATTGACTCTGGTTGTGAGCAAAACCTAATTGACTCCAGTCTCGCCAAACAACTTGGTCTCCAGTTGAAGTCCCTACCAACTCGTGTGCTTGTGAACTCTTTGGACGGGAAGGAGCTACCCACCATTACTCACCAGACTGGACCCTTGGAACTCGTCTCTTCAGGTAATCACAGAGAGCAAATAACCTTAGTTTTTTCCGTCTCCAAAGTCTCCTATTGTCCTGGGTTTCCCCTGGTTGGAAAGGCACAACCCTCATCTAAATTGGAAGGAGGGTAAGATCGAATCATGGAGTCTACACTGTCTGTCAGCCTGCTTGGGGTCCGCTGTTGCCTCCCATACACCGGTCAGCTCTGCTCCTCTGAAGGAACCTCCAGATCTCTCTAAGGTACCGTCTGACTATAACGATCTACAGCAGGTTTTCAGCAAATCAAGAGCATTGTCTTTACCTCCACACCGGCCATATGACTGTGCTATAGACCTGTTCCCAGGAGCTCCCTTACCTTCCAGTCGTCTATATAATCTGTCACGCCCGGAGCGCGAATGCATGGAGAAGTATATAAATGAGTCCCATCTCCACTAGGGGCGGGTTTTTTCTTCGTTGCCAAGAAAGACGGCAGTCTACGGCCCTGCATCGATTACCGGGGCTTGAATAACATAACCATAAAGAACAAGTATCCACTACCTCTTCTCACGTCTGCCTTTGAGCCACTCTTGGGATCCACTGTCTTCACTAAACTGGATCTACGAAACGCCTACCATTTGGTCCGGATCCGAGAGGGGGACGAGTGGAAGACGGCGTTCAAGACCCCACTTGGGCATTTTGAATATTTAGTTATGCCGTTTGGCCTGACAAACGATCCATTTGTTTTTCAGTCTTTGATCAACGATGTCCTTCAAGATTTTCTAAGTCAGTTTGTTTTTGTCTATTTGGATGACATACTCATTTTTTCCTCCTCCCTCACAGAGCACAAACGCCATATCCGTCTGGTTCTTCAGAGGCTTCTCGAGAATCGCCTTTTTGTTATGGCTGAGAAGTGTGATTTCCACGTTCCATCTGTCACATTTCTTGGCTACGTCATTGAGAGCGGGCAGGTGAAGCCGGATCCCAAGAAGATTCAAGCTGTTGCTGAGTGGCCAATTCCATCATCCCGAAAACAGCTCCAGAGATTTTTGGGATTTGCAAACTTCTACCGCCGCTTCATTAGGAACTACAGCCAGACCTGCACCCCTAACAGCGCTTACATCTACAAAGAGAGCTTTCCGGTGAACTCCAGAGGCAGATCAAGCTTTTCACAAGTTAAAGGAAAAGTTTGTCAATGCCCCCATCCTCTCTCAGCCAGAGACTGACAAGCAGTTTATCCTGCAGGTTGATGCATCTGACTCAGGGGTGGGAACGGTCTCAGGTTAGTGTTAAGGATGATAAACTGCATCCATGCGCTTTCTTTTCAAGACGTCTGTCTTCCTCAGAGTGCAACTATCACGTGGGGGATCGAGAACTTTTACCAGTGAAGTTGGCACTCGAGGAATGGCGCCACTGGCTGGAAGGGGCGCAACATCCAATCGTTGTTTGGACGGACCATAAGAATCTGGCTTATCTCCAGGAGGCCAAGCGGCTTAATCCTCGCCAGTCCAGGTGGTCCTTATTTTTCTCCCGTTTTAATTTTATTATTTCATGTCGGCCTGGCACTAAAAACACAAAACCAGACGCTTTGTCTAGGCAATTCTCCCCCGATGAGGATAAAACACCTGTTACCATTCTCCCTCCCTCCTGTGTTGTGGGTGAAGTTACCTGAGATATCCTTGATGCAGTTCACAAGGCACAGCAGCACGAGCCCAATTCAGGCTCAGGTCCTCAGAATCGCATTTTTGTGCCGTCCTCTGTTCGTTCCCGGCTGATCCACTGGGCTCACACTGCCCCATTCTCTTGTCATCCTGGGGTCAGTAGAACTGTTTCCCTTCTCCGTCTGACCTTTTGGTGGCCAACCCTTTTTAGAGATGTGAAGGATTATGTTTTGGCTTGTCAAACATGTGCCCACAACAAATCCCGCACACAACACCCTCATGGGCTGCTCCAACCTCTGGCTGTACCATCCCGTCCCTGGTCGCATGTAGCACTGGACTTTGTTACTGGGTTACCAGTGTCCAATGGTTTCTCTGTTATCATGACTATAGTCGACCGGTTCTCCAAGGCCTGCCATTTAGTTCCATTGAGACGGCTACCAACCTCCCTTGAGACTGCTCGTCTTCTGGCGAAGCATGTTTTTTGGCTGCATGGCCTTCCCGTTGAGATCCTGTCAGATAGTGGTCCTCAGTTCACTTCAGCAGTGTGGAGGGATTTTTGCAGGACTTTGGGAGCTAGAGTGGGACTCAGCTCGGGGTTTCATCCGCAGACCAATGGGCATACCGAGCGGATGAATCAGGAGCTTGAGGCTGCCCTGCGCTGTCTTTGCTCCTCCAACCCCACCTCCTGGAGCACACACCTTGCATGGGTGGAGTACGCTCATAATAGTCACTCCTATTCCTCTACTAGTCTCTCTCCTTTTGAGAAATCTCCTGGGATATCAGCCTCCTCTGTTTCCTTCTGATCAACAGCGTGCATCTGTTCACTCTGTCCGATTCCCATCTCATCCGCTGTAAGAAGATCTGGTCTGACACGGTCGCCGCAATCGTGCCTGTGTATCTTCAGTACCCCCTGTGTCTCCAGGTTCCTGTGAAGAGTTTCCTGATCCCGCCATTCGCCAAGTGAAGCCTTCAAGTAGGAGATAAAGTAACTCTGACAAGCTGACTGCTTCCTTCGGCTGCAAGCCAGCCCGGTGCGCAGCATTTCACCTGCCTGCCTACTCTCTGCCACGCCCCCCTCCTGATTCGATCCATCGGATCCCTGCAGCCGCTTTCGCCAATCAGCTGACCTCACGGTATTGCCCCAGAATTAGAAGCCACCGGACCAACGCTCAGCGATCCCCGCCGTTCCAGCTGAAACACTTCGATTTTTTCCTTAACCTACTTAACCTTGTCCTGGTGTTTGAGCTTGATTCTGCATGTGGGTCAGGAGGTTAAACGAAACCATGACAGTAATGGTATAAATAAGCAAATTACAAATTATCTGTAGATAATGTGGTTGGTATACTGCTTGTTGTTGTAATACTCAAATAAATTACAGTACAATGAATCTAGAGGCCATTATGAACAAGATATTAGCACATACATAATCTGACTGAGTCCCCAACAGCCCTCTTAGGATATTTTTAAAAATATTTTTTCATCAGTTTGTGGCAGAATCTATATCTACAAGGTATGCGGGATTCAATCAAAAATGCTGTAATACGTATAAGCTAGTGATAATGTTGGCAATTGCAACATCTTACCAGATTTGTGCAAGTTTCAATTCAGAAAACCAAAGGGATTTTCTAATTGTTTTGGTGTTAATTACTAGAAGCACAGTTGACACGTTTACAAATAAGCTAAATCCACTGATCGGCTTGTTAGGACACACACAACCATTGGGTGGCGCTAATGCACATTCTAGCTCCAACAGGAGAAGAAGAGAACCAGAGCCCCACTGTTCTGCCCTTTGCCCTGCAGAAGCTTTCTCAATTACAGATGCTGCCGTGAGGAAGGGAACCGCTAACAAGCTACTGCATGCCACAGAGCAGCGTCCAGACGGAAGCCATTTCCACCCAGCGCAACAAAGCCTATGTGGGATGAATGCTGTAATGGAAAGCTGCGGATAAAAGGTACTGTCAGTGAAGGAAGGTTGGAGCTGATCGCTGTTTAGCCAAGCCCTAGAGGACGACCTGATGTCCCAGCTAAAGGCTGCTACCTGCTCCCCAACAGCCATAAGGCCTCCCACTGCTAACTGACCGGAGCTATTGTTAGCCTGCCGGCTAATGTTGTCTGAGGTTTCCCGATCATCAATGGAGCATCCTGGCAAACTTTAACCATTCAATAAGGTCTGTCTGGCCAGAGGCGAGATTAGTTTAGGATAAACAAGATTTAAAGGTTGTTTGTTTTCACTGTGATTCGTTCCCTTATGTAAGATTTCATTTATTATTTGGGTACAAACAGGCCGTTCGGCCTGGAGGTTTAAACTGTGATTTCGAGGTTTCTGATGGAAAATCGTTTTATATCCTGTCCCATCTCATAACCTGAGTGACTCAATCCGACAGGAGTTTTTCTTTTCTTTGTTTGGTGTTTAATAAATGAACCAGAGCGGCTTTAAACAGCTCTGCGTGAGTTAGCTGTAGGCTACATGCCAGATAGTTTTTGAAATCGCCTTCTTAGTATGACAAAATACTAAATTAGATCAATCACTGCGGTGACCGATCCATAAAAATAGAATCAATTCTTCAAAGGATATTGATTTCTAATTCAGCAAATGGTTTAATGAATCATTACTTCTTCCAATGTTTTTCTTCACTTCTGCCTTGTATTGTGAATTTGTGGTTTTAAAACAAACCACAGATGCTAATTAGTTTTGAACTAACCACAATTAGTTTAAAAGATCATCATCCCCAAAACTGTTCAACCCTTGGTCTTTAAGCAAACATCTTCATACTGAACTGTGATATCACTATCAATTTATCCAGGTGGTGCCCCACACTTGGTAATTTTGACATAAAATTATTAATCTTGTTAATAATTGCCCTAAGTAATTGTTCATAATTATTCATAACCAAATCCTACCCATCTGTGGCACAACAGGCTTTATAACAGGACGTTTTTCTGTACATTTTTAACATGGATGCACACACAAGCTCATCCTTTGCTAATGCAATAATTCAGAATGAGAACCAATACAAGGAGAGGAGCCCAGCATACAAGTTATTTATTATGCCAGTATTGAAAGACATCATCTGAGTTGTCCTCTACCTGGCTTTAAGACTTGGATAATCTGACTTCCGAATTCAAAGAGAACACATCACATAGTAATGCTAGTCTGAAGATGCTCCAAAAACAAATGTCACTTGTGTTTTATGCAAACAGATGAAAACAGCAGAATGACAGGACAAGACAGATGTTGAAAAAAAACATAACAGCTCCATTACTGTTGTTGTTAGTGTCTTCACATCTGTGCGAAGAGGACATATTTTTTTTAAAATTATGTTCAGATAACACACATGAACCATAAGTTGAGGTTTTACAAATCTCCATGCTGTATGGTGCTTAAAAGAATCTCAGTATTGTCACCTGTAGACAAGTAGACACAAGCTGCAAACGCAACAGATTACAGTTTTTTTTTAAACACTAGGATTTTCTGTGTAATCTCAGTTATTCTGCATTAGTGTGGACAGAAAATAAATTGGTAGCTAGATCATTTAAGATAAGCCCTAGCATGCTATGTCTAGCCAAGTGAATTTATGGCTGAGACACAGTAGCAAACTCTAGTTACCAGTGTACCACTAGTAGAATATGCTAGAATGGTCAGAAATCTTATGCGTCGCATACTTAAATTATGTGTATATTGAACATTTTGAAAAAATAATTGTGGTGCAAAAATTCTGAAAGGAAAAACAGACTGCATGTTGCACATTAGTGCAAATGTTCAAGTAATAGCACACAAAGCTAAACATTGGTAGTACACGTTATAAAGTAATAAAATGATACTACTCCCTGCATCATCACGAGTACCCAAAAGTAAAACAGATTCCAATTCCGGATTTGAGTGAAGGAATGATACAGACAAGTGATTTCCCGAGTTGCAGTCTCTCCTGCACCATCAGCATTCTAATGCCCACACAGCACTCCCACAGAAATCCATCTTCAATATTTCAGATCTCACCTCCCTCAATACTCCCCTCCCCCTGTCTGTCCTCTAACACTCCCTCTGTATTTCACTAACACTTAAAGGAAATAGAACTGGAATTCCAATATATAGCACAGGCTCTGCTCATTATAGGTATGTGCTGAAGCTATCTCCATAGCCAAGCAGTGCCACAAACACTCAAGCTTTTACTATATGTGCTTTTTGTTTTGTAGAAATATTCTGACTGTGAAATTTTGCGGGTGATGGTAATATAATATGGCATAATATTCAAACAACAAACAGAAAAGTGTTTTTAAAATTTACAATTCAGGTGCCATTAAATATAATGGTACAGGTAGACTTGGTCAAAGCCTTGTAGTATTGTAGTCTGCAATTTACCAAAAAACCCTTTTACATAGTTATGATGGAAAATGTAATGTAATGACAAGCCTATTTTCACAAAATAATCTCACAAACAACATTTGAAGGTTCAATACATTTGAAAACTATTTTCTACTTAGACCTTACAGCCTAAAACATCCCTTTGAATGAAGAACATTCTTCTTGTCAGACTTTAAGGTCTTTTGACTTGTCAACCTCTGTGGAGGGATTTAAATATTGTTAAATATATCAAACCAATAGCATGTGTGAGATGGAGTTGTTTTTTTTAATGTGGCAATATGTAATTCGTGACACAGAGTCTGACTTAAAAGGGGGACCAAACAACAAGTAGCAACATTTTTGGAAAGCCAGGGTTCAACTTTTATGTCTGATCTTTTCCTCTTTTTTTTACACCTTTGTTCCACATCATGTATTCACATGTAATTTATTCCTACTACTTAGCTCCAAAATTTCATGTAAGAATAGTTAACAATTACTCAAATAAACATTGCAAAAGTATTCCTGTTTATTAAACATTTTTACATTCTATTCCATTACAAACACACACTTAAAATAAAAATCTTAAGGCCTAAGAGTTGTGTAAGAGAAGAGTAGTGAAAAACAGCATCATGAAGACCAAGGAAAACAGCTTCTTACAACTCAGACTCTTTGGTAAGACTTGCCATGCACGTCTGTTTTGAATCCAATCTGACTGAGTCTGAGCTATTTCTCAAACAAAAATGGCGACAAATATAGACATACCCCAAAACCCTGTAACTTGCAGCAAATATGGTTGTACAATTCATTGACTGAGGGAGATTGAAAATATACTGTATGCATATGTCATAAATAAGCTTTGTACCATTTTCTGTCCACTGAACAAGTAAGCACTAATTTATGTTGATGTATCGCATAAAATTCCCTATTAAATACATTGAAGATTTTGGTTGTTACAAAATGTGAAAAAGTTCAAAAGGTATCAATACTTTTCCAAGGCGATGTATGGACATTACTGCTCTCAGATTTCTAAACACTGGTCTACACTCTTTGTTTGCTGAGATATGAGGAAGTCGCTGTATTGGAAGTTAAGCAGAGATGAAGATGAGGATCCTATGGTAGTATGTCAGTTTTTGGAGTAGAAGAATTGCAGTGAACATATTTCAAGGAAAACAAGTGGAAATAAGAATCAAATGGTGAAGTTAGCATTCTACAATATGCTTTCAGCAGTAATAAGCAAAATCTACCAGTTATTTAGGTTGTGCCTGACTGATCAACTGGCATACCCTTAATCACCACAAACATGAGCAAAAGTAAATGCTTTAATTTATCATCACTGTCTGCCACTATAGTATTCATGTTCTGAGAACATATGCAGTTTTAAATATAACTTTAGTTTTCTCATCACTTCATTTGAAGTTGACCTCAAAGCAGAAGATAATTAATAAATGTTAATATTTCTTTAATACTCTGTGTTATATTTAACATACAACACTAAATAATTTTGCAATAAAATTGTTTAAACTGTTATTAGTTGATTTACTATGACATTTTAAACAACTAAAGTACCATAAAACAAAAAATAAAATAAAACCAAAATACTAACATCTTGCTGCTACTGAATGCTTCTTTCAGAAGGCATATTTTTAACAAATGTAATCTACATGTAATCTTCAAAGATAAGATTAGCATTCATTTTGCACATTTGCCTTCCAATGGGGGAATTGTTTGTATTTTGTGTGAACCTGCTCTCTTGTTAAAGTGGCAGCCTAAAAAAGACTGTTGCCAGTATCCACTATGATCAGCGTGTGACTCCTAAACAAAGAACTGCATTTGTGTTCAAAAGATTCTAAGAAATGTAGTCTGAATTATCATGAGTATACACATGGATTCAGACGCTACAGCATCTCGACTTGTTTGGAGTTCGGCAGAGCTCCTCCAAATGCAAAAAGAAAGGATTTAATGTTTACTGTCGCACTTCAGAATCTGTTAGGTTTCACTTGAGATTCAGAACACTTTGCGGTGGGTACTTTGGGGTCAGCTTGGAAAAGTTTCTTATTAAAATGTCAAGAGCAATCACAATATAAGTGGCTGGACTCATGGCTGAGGGGAAACAGCCTGTGCAAATCAAAAATTAAGTAATAGCTCTCATATATGATATTTATCAAGGAGCATAGGACCATGTGTGAAAGGAAAAAGGCAAAAGAAAATAATGGAAAAAGGGACTGAATGACTATGAACAGGAAAAATGCCCACTAAAACTCCTCCCAGCAACTTTATTTAGAGGGAGCTTGAAAGTAAATTGCTCCTACACTATTTTCATTGTGTAAAAGCTTAAAAAAATCAGCCTGAACCAAAGATTTACGGGGTGTTTTTCCACCCTAATGTGGAGCCAGATTTTTATGATTCTTAGAGCCAAAGATTTTGTGCCACAGATTAAACACATATATGCCTAAAATAGAAAACAGTGTTAAGCAAATAAGTTAACAGTTCCATGGTAAATTGGATGTTTTTTTAAAAATATTTTAAGCAGGGTTTCTACAGAGCAATCTTAAATTCATTAACCCCAATTAGCCATAACAATATGAATACTTGTCATGGCAATGGCCTTTGAAGCAATTTCTCCAGCTTCTTACGTGTCATCTTTCAGCACAAAATGTCTACTTCCTGTCTAATATAAGCCATTCACTAACAAGACCTGCTTAACATCTTAGCGATCATAATGGTATGACTAGTTGGTGTATAAACACCAGTAGATACTTATAATGCAGTTGTAGGTGCTTTAACAAATAATAATCACTGAACTGTCAGAAAAGAACAGCGTTCTCAAAACATTAATTGTTTTTCTAAATGCTTGTCTTCAACAAACCTCCATGATTTAAAAATCCCTGACTTTGTTAATTCAGCAAAAAATATATACAAATAACAAAAATACAATTTAGTTTTGAACCAGACTTTGCTGAAAGAAAGGAAAAAATATAAATTTTACTACAAAGAGACCTATGACAGAATTGGGCTCTGAGAGGGAGTCCATCAGTGTGGTATCATTTGAATAAGAGCAAATACATAATTTATGTTCTAGCAAAAATCATTTTGCCCCCAAAATGTAATCTGTATTAAAGTATGCTTAAAAATAAAAATATCAAGTCATGCAACTGTGTTTGCAGCACTAACCAATATTAAAATAGTTAATTAAATGTTCTGTTTCTGCATCTGTTTAGTTTTTTTTTCCTAAAGAAAGCCTCACATTTTTATTAGCTGTAAAGCAGTTTCGTAAAAAAAAAAAAAATAATAATAATAAAAAATTGTAGATTTACTCTGCATGAAACAGTTCCAGCTCGGAAGATTTGGGACAGCTGTTTCTCCTTAACAGAAAACCCTCAACAATTAAAAAAACAGCTGCACTAATCAACAAACTAACGGCAGAAACTGAAATGATTCCAGGATCTTTAAGCAGAAAGATAGAGAGTGACAGAGAGACAAAAGTAACATATGGGCCAGAGTTTGTGAGGCAGTTATGCCGTAGAGAATCTAGGAATCAGTCATCAGTCAGAACATGGCCCAAAGAGATCACTTGACAGACATATTCATTACAGAAAAGATGACAGGGGGTACAACACATGGCTCCTTTCAGAGCTTTGTTGGACTGGAGTTCTGGTGAATACTAATAAAGACAAAAAATATATATTTAAATATTGACACTAATGCTGTAGAACAGGGTTATGCTATAGATTTTCTTTCTGCTCTCTTTTACTTGTAGAAAATATGGCATCTTTCTGAAACCAGCATTGTTGCTTACAGGCATACTAAAATCCATCAATTTTCAATGCATACTTTATTATTTTTTTAATGGGGTTGCAGAGGTCTGTCACCTCTCCAGGTAACATCATTAGTGAGCTTACACAGAGAAACACAGTGATGCAAATGCACAATCACACCTATAGTCAATTTAAAATGACCAATTAAGATGACATACATACTTTATCTCTAGACTGTGATAGCAAACTAAAACAACAGGATGAAACAAATGCACTCAAATAAGGGAAGCTATGTGCTGAGATCTGACTAGGCTAATAAATCCCACTTTGCTAAGAATTCTGCACCAGTGACGTGCGGTGAGGTTTATGATTGGTGAGGCACAGGCTATTATTGAATCAGAACTATTAAACCCAAATTAGAAGCTTCTATTTCAGTTTTTTGATTAATTTGTGTCGTTTTAACAACTTTTATTTATGCTTTAATCATGTCCATGCTATTTGATAATTTGATAGCTTGAAAAAATGATCTTACCTTTGTGTATGAAGTGCATGGATCTATCCTGCTCCACAAATATCTCTATCACTCTAATGTAAAAATCCTCTTTATTTGCCTTCATTTTTAAAGGGGGGTATTATGCTTCTTCCAGGCACATATTACCCTTCTATAGCAGACTCCAATAAAATTGTCACCTTAAGTCTTTTAAAAGTCTGTCATATATCCAAATCCACCTTAAAGAAATTTACTTCCGTATTGGACGCCATGATTTTCGCCTGTGTCTCTCTGAGACCCTCCTACTCTTTCTCACTCCCCCTTCAGTTCGTCACATACCGTGCATCATCGCAGCATGCACGGAGTCGGAAATAAAATCCCACAAAAGACGCGCAGCTGCAGCTGGTATGTTATAATTACTGCACCTGGGACTCAGCCAGAGTTGTGTGAGGTGGGGAGGGGCAGGGGAGCTCTGCAGGGGCGAGGCTCTCTGCTGAGTACGTAAGGTCGGAGGAGGAGATGGGTGGAAAAGGTGGGGATAGGTGGGAGCAGGCGTTTCAGCAACCCCGAGAACTACCAGCAGAGACCGACAGAAACTCAAAGATTACTCTAACATGAGTGAATGGGTCAGAGCAACACTTCAGGTATGTTTTTAATGAGTGAAAGACAGGTTCTCAGGATATAAAGCTTCAGAAAGTCCATTTTGCATAATACCCCCCTTTAAAAATATTCCTGATTCACTGGAGATGATAAGGAGGAAGGATGTCCTGGATTGCTTCTATTCCGATAGTGTTTTTTGTATTTTTCCGACTGTTTACAGTCTTTTCAATCCGTAGAAGAAGAGTGTCTGTTTCCATTGTGCCTACTGGGCTCAGCACTGCCCCTATCATTGAGGCCTGGTATTTTCTGCCTCACCCTGCACATTTTGACTGCACATTTAAAGGCAGGGTATACAATTTCATTTTCAAACACTTTTTTTAAAATTGCAAAAAATGCTCTTCATATACCAGTGGCAATCTATAAGTTAGGAGTTTTTAAACTTCTTTCTACAGCGAGAAACCCTGGGAAAACCTCATCCAATCAACTTCCACGGTCCATCCAAGATGTTCCAGCACCTCCCCCTCTGCGCGTCCCCTTCGCGTGCACGCAACGCTCGTTCTAGGCTGTAAACAGGAAGTGAGCTTGCGCTAAAATGAACTAAAAACGCAAAGCTGTTGTGGAAATAGCAACGAGAAAGAAGAAAGCCAACCAAGAGCGTGCTTAAAGCCGAATCTGCATTGGAGCTGATGCATTTACACGGTGGCGTCAACTCAAGGAAGCTAAGGGCTTGCTAACGGATGTTTTGGTTGCTGATTTTTTTTTCCTGGACAGGTAAGATCACGTTATATTTTGTGACTTTGGTTGAAATGACGGAGTGAAGTGTGAAGTGAGGTGGCGGAGACCCAACGAGACCATGGTGGCTGTGCGTGCCTGTGTTACTGAGGCGTGGCTCAGTGGGAGAGCATGAAGCAAGGGGTGGGGCTTTTTATTTTTCAATAACGCCCTCTCAAGGAGCGCTCCCACAATCGTATACCCTGCCTTTAAGGCTAATCAGAAAGACTAAGTATGTCACATACATTTGGTAAATATATAAGACAGACTGTAGAATGTCAACATGTGTTGTACATGTTCAATCAAACATGTATATTGGCGATATAAAGACAGACAGAAATGAGCACATGCCATGTCTATGGTGCCAACTGCCTGCTTTGTTCACTGTGTGCGACACAGCGCCACCAGAGGTGAAGCACAACACAGCACTACCTCACCTCACATGTCACCCTCCCTCACTCCGCAGGCACTGTTTAAATGTATTATTTTGTTAAACAAATTCAGTGATTTTGACTATAAAAATGTTTAAATACTATAGAAAACAAATTTATACAACAGATAAGTTGAAACACAAATTTTCTATTATCATTTTAGTGCCGATTTTATTTGTGAGGCCTGACGTGCGGTCAGGCCTCCCCTGACCGCATGTCACTGTTCTGCACATATGCAACAGTTAGATTTAGGATGATGGTTGATCAGATTGGTTTTGCAATTGAATAATTAAAGACTTAAAATGTAAACATCAGTTCTGATGCCAACATTGAGACAAAAAATACAGTTATTACTTCACCGGTGCAGTTTTTCCATTTCTTTGGTTGATGGGAACATATTGCTTTTGGACATAGAATTAAAGGTCTCATTTACTTGTTTTTCTAATAGATTTGCTGTGGTCTCTAATAGGAATGAATGTCGTTTTATATGGAAAAAATGCTCTGGCGCTCCTGTTTCAGGGGGTTGACATTTGTCGGAGGAGTGGGCGGGTGAAAAATGACAGGATTACAGGTTTTACTCATTACTATTAAGGAAACGCCTCACCTCTGATTGGCTAACAAAAATGTGACTCTCACGCTGTCTTCAAATACATTACTAACTTAATGTTATACTTCGCAGGTGGTGCTCCCTAAGAGAAAAATTTGGCGCTGTGCAGTCTCAATGAGACCAGATCTTCAAATCTGTTGTGTAAGGTCACATTTAGTGATGATTCTTAATCTTTAAAACAACTCTATATCCTTAGAAGGTGCCTTGGCTACCTATTCTATTCAAACATTATTTAGAGAGAGTCTAAATTTAAGTGCATTAACTTACAAATACATTGATGTTTAAGTATTTTTTGCAAACGAAATAGAGTAACATTTTTAACCCTTATTGCAAATTTCACTTTCTGTGTAGTTATTTTAGTCATTAATAATATAGAGAAATTTAGGGAACTCTAGTAACATACAATCATTTAGGCTTGTTATGTTCACAAATTATCTGAGCTGTAAAAAATGCCATGGACAACTGCCAGTTTGGATTGCTAATCTTCAAGCTTCAGTTGATGGGCTAATTAATGTGTTAAAAAAATGCTAGGTTTACTCATTAGCTTGCTTTGACATTTAATGTTCGTAATCTGTTATGACAGCTCAAAGTCAATGCACAGTTGCTGTTATGTTAAATACAGAATGTTATTAAATGTGCTACTGGGGTCTTATTTTCTCTCAGGATGGATATTGTTTTTCTAAACAACAACAAAATGTACAATAAGTTCTAGTTCTATTAAACACAAGACCTTGTTGTGTTGTGATGAAAAAGGAATTATAACTGTCAGGTGTGTTTTAGTATATTTATCAAATCTGATCAAGAAAGCTTGTAACTCTCACACTATCCTCTAAAAATATTTAATTTCCTCAAAAAACAGGCAACATTGGTTGTAAATTATGCTTTGTAAGGATCATGTAGCACAAGTGTTTTTTGCAGCTGTTTAAATAACATGTACAATGCCAATATTTTTAACCTAAAGATTATAATACTGTCATTATTTAAGGACATTTAAGTGGATGCACATTGGAAGAGCCATGACACATTACTTTAGCAATGCATCAGTTAAGACAATATTGGAGGCATCCTGCAGAAGTGTATCCAGACAGAACTGATTACTGGACTTCAGCTGTAGGTAGCCTTTCAGAAACATTGACAGATCTGAACAGAGCCTGTTTGAAGGATTGATGGATCCCATACCTTGACGCCTTGGTCACCAAGAACACACTGATTGTATTGTTTCAAAGAAATGAAGTGGGGAAATATTTTTTGCCACCCATCACACACCGACAGTCGTGTGTTACACTTAAGCCCTTCCCCATTGCAATTATATAACACATTATTCTATAACACTTGCCCTCTTTAATATTCTTGTGAACCGGCTTAGATAAAAATTACCCTGACAGTGGGTTTTTACTTTCTGTGGAGCACCAATTTTAGGTTATGTTGTGTTCTGAAAACTTTTTATATAGTTTAATGTTTTTAGTCAATTTTAAGCTAAAGGCGAAGAAATGCAATGTAAAAATAAGTGCACACTCATAGCACTATTTTACATCTGATATATAAGAAGGAAGAAATAAAATGAGCTGGGTTGTTCTAATAAAATGTATTGTCAATATTTTGGTTACTTAGTGTGTTATTAAGTGACCGTGTGTAGTTTTTTTACCATTCATCTCTGGACATATCCATCTAAATGTTGTTGAAAATTAATAAAATGATGTCCAATCATGGAAAAATATTGCCGGCTTTGCAACAGCCATAAAAAATGGGTCTAAAATACATGGACGCGGGTCCAAGTCTCTGGGGGACGCCATATTGGACGCCATGTTTCCTTCTACGTGAGCCTATGTGGACAAAACGCATTTACTGATTTTTTTAACAAGCAGTTGCATCACGATCCCCACGCCCTTTACAGGAAGTTTTAACGAAGAGCTCTATGAACACACTGGCAGCTAGGTGTAGCTATTCACCGAATGATATGGCAGATCACACATAAACTTCTCACGTCGTTGTAAAGAAAAGAAAAGAAAACAAAGCCAAGCTTTCTGCTGGACAGGTAACAACATTCACCGTAATGTTTTTCCAAACTAGCGGCAGTCACCGCAACATGGTGTAAAACTACCCTGTAATGAGTCATTGAAAACTAAACTTTCGCCATTCATAAATGTTGTTGTTTTACACATTTACCTCTTTGCTCGTTGCCAGTGATGAAACGGTCTGATGTGCTTGTCATTTAGCTGCATACATGACTTTGCTGGAGGTTGAACGATCTGGTGATGTAGTAGACTAGTTAGAAAATTGTGCAACAACACTCCCAGGGATTTTTGGCCTTTAGGGCCATTCGTAAGTAAGGTTGTCACATGAACACAAAATACCTCTTGCTTGCAATGATTTAGGTATGTACTGCCCCCTTTCGCCAGGGAAACTACACACTGTCACTTTAAACCCCAGGCTGCTATGTGTTTGGTCTTTGTTGTGATAAACTATACAGTTTTTTTTATAAAGGGTGGTATGAAAATACAACATTTACAAATCCTATATTCTGTGGTTGATCCTAGCCCTGGGATAAACAAACACAAACGTTGATCATTTTCTTTGTAAAAACTCTCTGGAGGATATTAAACTACAGTGAGACAAAATGCATAATGGAATTATTGGAAATATTTTACTCTAGCTGTTTAACCAATTTTCTTTCCTCAAAACCTGACAGTGGAAGTGGTCGGAGGTTAGGACAAGCATTAAGGCTTGCACTGTGGTTTTTTGATTCGCTCCCCATGACTGTGGTTGTGTCTTTCTATCAAAGCATGGCATAAACCTTTGAGTCTACTTTAGCCCTTCGAGGGGCAAGACTTAATTTATTGATTTAATGTAATGCAGTAATGGGTGCATGTGTATGTGTTTGTGCTTGTGTGCGTGAGTGAGTGGGTGGGTTGGAACGGCATAAAAAATAGAGAGAGCCATTCTCCAGACTAGTGACTGTGCTTTCACACTTCAACTATCGCTGCCTTCATACATTTTTAAATGCCTTCCATTTCTTAATTTGCAATTGTCTTTTTTAAATCCCTTTTTCATTTTCTGGAGGGAACATATGCTTCTATTTCTCAACAATTCTCCTAAAATACGACTATATTAAATCGATAATATGTTATTACTTTTACATTTTGTAAAAATGGTTTCAGTGTCCTT
The DNA here is from genome assembly GCA_963556495.2 of Valencia hispanica. Classification (NCBI taxonomy): domain Eukaryota; kingdom Metazoa; phylum Chordata; class Actinopteri; order Cyprinodontiformes; family Valenciidae; genus Valencia; species Valencia hispanica. The sequence continues at coordinate 36,990,060 of OY747703.1, forward strand.
ATTGTACCAGACACCAGATGTACAACTGGGCAGCAGAGGGTCACCTGCTGTTAAAAGAATGGTGAGGCAAAAAGGGGCGCTCACACCGGTCAGCGCGTCCAGGAAGCAGGGAAGCTAGATTACATGACTGCGACTGCTGCTCTCTGTCTCTCTCCAGATCCGTTCACTTTATTTTCTTTTCTGTTTGCTTTTCTTATTTTCTTTTCTTAACCTTTTCTTAGTTACTTTATCTACCCAGCCCCCGGAGTTTCTGTATTGGACCGGATCTCTTCTTGGATTACTTTTTTATGGACTTATCAACATGGCTTTTTGCTCAGCTGAGGATTTTGAAAAACTGCTCCACAGAATTGAGGGCATTGAAACGAAGCTACGCCGTCTGGAAATTAATTTTGATCTCCACGCTGATTATGGACAAAATGACACAACTTTACCCTATCAGCCCGGTGTTACATCGGTCTAACCGTGTCACAGAGACTCCCTACAGGCGTCTGAGCGGCAGAACTCCGCACTATAATGAAGACTGACCAGCATTAAAACGCACGGAATCATCAACCCCAGCCTGTTCTCCGAGAAAGAAAAAACAAAAGAAACTAAGGCACAGAGAAACCTCTGAACCCAGAACTACTGCTTCTGCTAAAAGTAAACAAAAGAGGTTTCAGCCAAAAACAAGAGATATTTCTCCACCTGGAATCCCGCTGAAAAACAGATTCGCAGCCTTGAGTTCCCTGAAAGATGACGCAGCCCCCGGGACCAGTCAAAGCCACCAGGAGAAACCCTGCCGCATCAAACGGACACATAACAAAGTAAGAGCCCCCCCAGCAAAGACTGTTATCATACAAGATGGAGCAATTAATGGAATTGAGGCTTTTTGTAGCAAGAACACCAGAGTTTATAGCTGCTACAAAAATACAGTGAGAGAAATATCAGAAAAAATCCCTAAAATTTTGGACCAACATCCTGCTTTGGAAAAGCTCGTCATTCACGCTGGATCAGCAGATATCGCGCTGAGACAATCAGAGATTCTGAAGAGAGACTTTTCTGATCTCCTACAGAGACTTGATGGACTTAACGTAAACAACCTCATCAGCGGACCAGTCCCTGAAGGGAATGATGAAAGATTTAGCAGACTCCGTATGCTCCATAAATGGTTGAAGAAACAATCAGCTGAGAAGTCGTTCACATTTATTAATAATTTCAAAGTATTTGGAAGTGCTAATCATCTGTTCAAAGAAGGGATGCATTATCTGAACAAGGCCGGAGTAAGGCTGTTAGCAGCAAACATTTTTTCTTATCAAAATCAGAAAGCAAAACACTTGCTCCCAAAAGCTGACCTCGAGGTGCCCATGGATATCAAAGAACAAAAACAGCAAGTCATGATGACACCACAGGACCGAACAGATAAACAACCATCAGAGATTAAGTCTTCATCTTCCTGTGACTCAGCCATATCAAATGAGTCTCCATTTGGAAAATTTACAGACAGACTGAACGAGCAAATCAAATTTGGGACACAATTAACACCTAAACTTAGACTACACCAAACACCTGGGACTAGTGTCAATAAGCCTGGTAGCTTCCCCCCACTGATTATTACAGATATTTGATATTTGAGGGAACCTGGCAATAAATCCACCCCTACCGTCTCCCAGAATTCGCCCGGCACCCCTGAGGCTATATCAGTGATAATCAGCAGCAGGAAACATAAACCGTTAACCACATGCTCTCATATTAAACAAAATCTCAAATTGATAACCTGTCAGAAGGTTCAGCTGCCCATCATCACAATACTTAAGTTAGCTTTATTAAACATTAGATCTCTATCCAGGAAGTCATTTCTTATCAATGACTTCATCACTGAGCATAATTTACACTGCCTTTTTTTATCAGAAACTTGGCTAGATGATAATAACGAAACAACTTCATTAATAGAATCTAGTCCTCCAAATTACAATTTCTTAAGCGAGAACAGAAAACACAGACGAGGTGGAGGTGTAGCCACCATCTTTCACAACTCAATGAACTTTAAAAAGGTAACTCTGGGCACGTTTGATTCTTTTGAATACCTAGCCACCCAGATAAATGAGCCTAACAAAGCGTTATTTCTAAGTTTATATAAAACACCAAAACTTAACTCTAACTTCTTTAATGATTTCAATGACCTTCTTTCTGTAATATGTATCGACTATGACCAACTAATCATCGTGGGGGACTTTAACATCCATACCGACAACCCCCAAGATAGACAAGCAAAAACATTAGATGATACTCTCCACAACTTCGGCCTGATCCAGCATGTCAAACAACCAACACACAATAAAGGACACACTCTGGACTTAATTATCAGCAAAGGTTTAAATATTTCCAACATCTCTGTAATTAATATTGCGTTATCTGACCATTTCTGTATTTTCTTTGAAAGTACCATCTCTGCTAAATTATCCAGCCACAGTAAGACCACTATAAAAAAGCGTTTTCTAGGGGACAGTTCAGTAGAAACCTTTAAACGTATTTATCCTTCCACCACATCCCCCTCATCTCCCAACTCAAACTCAGTAAATAAGTTGGTAGATAATTTCCTTGCAAAAACCTCAGACATCATGGATTCCATTGCTCCAACTAAAGTGAAAGTAGTCTCAGGTAGAAAAAAGTCTCCGTGGACAAGTAATCCACTGGTACGTAGTGAAAAAAGAGAGTGTCAACGAGCCAAGAGAAAATGGCGGAAAACTAGACTCCAGGTTCACTGTGAGATCTACAAAGAGAGACTAAATAGATATCAGCTAACTATAAAAGATGCTAGGGAATCGTTCTTTTCTGAAATCATCAACAGAAACATTAATAATGCACGGACTCTATTTGCAACAGTGGAAAGACTAACTAATCCTTTAGTGACAGTAGCCCCTGAACTAAACTCTACCAGGGCCTGCAATGAATTTGCCAGCTTTTTCACTGAAAAGATTCTAACAATTAGACAGTCAATCTGTACCTCAATATCGAACCCACAACGAGTGCCATCCCCAATCAACAACAATGTAGAGAAAATGTCTGAATTCCACGAATTAAACCAGAACAGCCTTGAAAAAATCATTATCCAATTAAGCTCCTCCTCCTGCTATCTTGATATCCTACCCACAGCTTTTCTAAAGAAAGTTCTTCCTGTTATTGGGTCTGATCTTGTTCAAATAGTGAACTCATCACTGCTATCATGTGTCTTCCCTCAGGCTTTAAAAACAGCAGTTATTAAACCACTGCTAAAGAAGAAAAATCTGGACAACACGTTAATGCAGAACTACAGGCCAATCTCTAATCTTCCATTCATCGGTAAGATTATTGAAAAAGCTGTGTTTCAGCAGTTGAATAGCTTCATTACAATGACAAACCGTTTTTGATGTTTTTCAGTCTGGTTTCCGCGCTCACCACAGCACTGAGACTGTCCTCGTCGAAGTATTCAATGACATCCGCATAAATACAGACTGCGAAGAACCACAGTGCTGGTTCTGTTGGATCTCAGTGCAGTATTTGACACTGTTGATCATGATATTTTATTGGAACGACTGGAGAGCTGGGTCGGACTCTGGTACAGTACTTGGCTGGTTCGAGTCTTACCTAAAGAACAGGGACTTCTATGTTTCAATAGGAAACTTTTCATCAGAATGAACAGAAATCACATGTGGGGTGCCCCAGGGCTCCATCCTGGGGCCCCTCTTATTTAATATCTACATGCTCCCATTAGGCAAGATTATAGCAACCAATTACATTAGCTACCATGACTACGCGGATGACACTCAGCTCTACATTACAATGTCACCAGGTGACTCTGAACCCATTCAAACCCTAAATCAATGCATTGACCAAATAAATGGATGGATGTGCCATAACTTTCTCCAGCTGAATAGAAACAAAACTGAAGTGATTATTTTTGGACCCAAGGAGGAACGATCAAGAGTCAGCACACAGCTTCAATTAATACAGCTAGAAACTACTGATCGGGCTCGAAACCTAGGTGTAGTAATGGACTCAGACCTGAACCTCCAGGGTCACATAAAGGCAATAACAAGGTCAGCGTTCTATCACCTGAAGAACATCTCTAGGATTAAAGGACTGATTTCGCAACACGACCTAGAAAAACTCATCCATGCGTATATCTTTAGTTGGATTGATTACTGGAACAGCATCTTCACAGGTCTGCCTAAAAAGTCAATCAGACAGCTGCAGCTGATCCAGAACGCTGCCGCTCGCGTCCTCACTAGAACCAGGAAAGTAGAGCACATCACCCCAGTTCTAAAGTCCTTACACTGGCTCCCTGTAGCTCAGAGAATAGACTTCAAAATACTCCTACTAGTTTATAAATCATTACATGGCTTAGCACCAAAATATGTTGAAGACCTGTTGTCACGGTACCCACCACCAAGACCACTCAGGTCCTCCAACTCTAGCCTACTAAACATCCCTAGACTCAGAACTAAACATGGAGAAGCAGCTTTCAGTTTTTATGCTCCCCTTATCTGGAACAGACTTCCTGACGAGTGTAGAGCTGCTGAAACTCTGAACTGCTTTAAATCGAGACTAAAAACCCATCTGTTTAGAATTGCCTTCGAGTAAATGCTTAATGTCATATGTATAAAATGTGTTCATGCTCTCTTGCTTTTTTTGATCTTTCTCTTGCTTTATTGTGTATCATGTGTAATGTGTGTTTCTTTTATGTGTTTTTTTTTTAAATCACCAAATCATGTAAAGCACCTTGAATTACCCTGCTGTTGAAAGTGTGCTATACAAATAAAATTGCCTTGCCTTGCCTATGGTACCTATGCATCAAGTGGGCGTCAAGCTGCCCCGCAGCAAGTCGCGCGCATGGGCGCAGCTGATGCTCGGACGGGTTGACGGACCATCCGGGCAGCTGCTGCGAGAACTATAGGGCATAAAACGAAGAGGGCATCAACCAATCGTAGTGACTCTTTCTACAGACGTCATTACACCTTCCATGCGTGGATCGGCAAGTCATTCATTCAAAATAGAGGATCAACTAATCGTCACTGTCTGTAGATGTCGTGAATTGTATCCAATGCCTGGCTTTATTAATTAAATAAAACCAAGTCACTCTCTCGACATGATCCGCCATATTGTGAGAAAAAACTAGCAACAGAGAATTCCCTGCACGAGTGCAGACATGCTGACGTGACGTGCTGACGCGGACTACAAAGTGTGCAAGCAGCTGGGTTTTATTTTAAAGCATCAACTTTCGTCTTTTTGAGCAATTTGACACCTGGACGCGCTGACCGGTGTGAACGCCCCTTTGGTATAAGGATCGGTGACTTATGGAAAGCAAGTTCTAGGAAAGCTTTTTGTTTAGATGTAATCTTGTGTGGTCATTACATTTTATAGATGCATATGGGCTTTCTTTTTTTTCTTTCTTTCAGTCAGACAGTGTTTTGTTTGTTGCACTTGAGAGGCTGCTGTGAGCATATGAAAATTTCAGTACGCTGCCCTGTTGAGGGGCACAGTCGAGCAGTCACCTGCTATCATGTAACTTTAAACAAGAGAGCAACACAATAGCTTCAGGAGTTTTATTTTTATTTTATTCTTTACATAAATGTATAGGGCCTTGCAAAAGCATTCATGCCACTTTAACTATTTCACTTTTTTCATTTTACAACTACAAACAATTCCTGGATTCTATTTGGATTTTATGTGAAAGTAGACACTAGTGCATGGCTAGAAAGTGGAAGGAACAAATTAGATGTTTTCTAAACTATTTACAAATGTAAACATGAAAAGTGTCTTTCATATCTAGTCAATCTACTTTAAATCCTTTAAATAAAATCCAGTGCAATCAAATGTCTTCACATCTCACCAAATTTTTAAACTCTGTGTGTAATTTAATCTCTGTCTCTGATGAGACAGATGGTGTACATCCAAGACACTGTATCTATTAAAAACCAACTGCTCAGCATCACCCTATAATCACCATCCCCACAGTGAAACACAGTGGTGGCAGCACCATGCTGTGTGTATGCTCTTTTTCAGAAGGGACAGTGGGAGGAAAAGATTTGGGTGTGGGGCCTAGTCAAAGTCCAGACATGGTTTGCATATTCTATCCAACCATTCTGACTAAACCTGAGCTATCTTGCAAAGAAGAAACATTTCACTGTGGATGTGTAAACCAGGTAAGAAATGACACCCAAAGCTCTGTAGCTCTATTTTCATGGTGGTTCTACAAAGCACATCGGAAGGTGAGTGAAAATGTATTTATTTTAATAATGCAAGAATTAAATCAAAACTGCCAAGCTGGAAGTCAGAAGAGTTTGGTTAAACACTTGAGCTTTCATCTTTAGATACAAAATATGCAAGTGAAGTCATGTTTAAAATCAATAATTCGCCCAACACTTGAGAAATGTAAATATTGCCATGAATCACTTTTCCCAGACAAAATAGCGCAGCAACATTTTCAACGACAACAGAAGGGAGGTGTGATCGAGAAGTACACTCGACAGCTACTGAATTTGTCCTGGATAACAGACAGCTTAGAATTGTCTCATGTGTGTACACATCAGCATGAAAGAGAAAACAACACGCCACGTCTCCAGCGGTGTTGTCACAAGCCTTGCTTGGTCTTACCTGCTCCCATTTCACAAATGTTGCCTGTCTCATTTTGCTGTGGAGATCATTGGATCGTAAATTCTCAGAACAACTGCTCTCCTCCCCCCAGGATGAGCAGTGTCTCTACACTGACTCGCTAAACTCAACATGTGTCTTCTTGACATAATTACAGTATCACAACTCACTGTAATGCCTGCATGTGCATTGTGAGTTTACCCTCCCATGTTAACTGAAAGCTTAAACACACCACCCATTCTGTCAAGCCTACCCCTGAGTCAATAGAGCATCCTGTCAGAGTGAATACCGCCTGCCAGCCCATCAAACGGTCTCCTCCAAATACCCCAACAGCAAAGCCATTGGAGTTTTCCCACCTGGAAATACTTCACCATCTTTAGAGTTTATAAAAGACAAAATCATTCTTTGTGCGGCTACAATGTAATGAATGAACAAGTTGTTTTAAATAAACCAATAATTATTAAATTCATTAAATGGCATTCTCATGCACATTGTTTTCAGTATACTTTACGGTTAGTATTATTTTAGATTTCTGCAAAATCAATCAAGAAGCAACTGGTGCAGAAGCTCGTCAAGTAGACCATATTACCAGACTGGGGAACCTGTGCATCTGCAGGGTATTCACTGAGTCTATTGTAGTCTTCACCCTGCCCACTGAAGTTTATGGGTAAGGCCGAGAGACAAGATATATATTCATGATAAAGTGCAGTACAGGACTAGGGGAATTTTTTTATAAATAACAAAACCATCTGTCTGTCTGTCTGTCTGTCTGTCTGTCTGTCTGTCTGTCTGTCTGTCTGTCTGTCTGTCTGTCTGTCTGTCTGTCTGTCTGTCTGTCTGTCTGTCTGTCTGTCTGTTGTCATGAACTCCACGATTTATTCATGGTTCAAAGATGTTTCTTAAGGCATTTTTTATTTATTTATTTATTTATTTACTTACTTAATTAATTATCACAAAGTGTTGTGAAAGATTATTTGTCCCCTTACAGATTTCTTGTTTTTTGTTTTTTTTCTATTCATTAAGTAAGTTCTGACGTGCCTGTTTTTATGAAATTGGAAAGGGTTACAAAGCCATTTCTGGGGATATAGGGCTATAAGCAAACCAAAGTGAGAGCCCGTACCTACAAACGAAAAAAAACATGGAACATTGGTGAATCTATACAGGACTCACCGGCCTACTAAGATTACTCCAAGAGAGCATCAATGATCTAGGAGGTCACAAAAGAACATCTCACACTGCTGGCTTTACTTGCTTTAGGTAAGCTCAGAGTTCCTGTTTCAATAATACAAAAAACACTTGGTAAAATTGACATCCACCAGAGAGTTTGATGGTCAAAATCACAGCTGACCAAAAATTACATAAAGGCCACTCTGACATTTGTCAAAAAATCTCATGATGAGACTTTTAATATATGTATGTGGGACTTTTTGGAACACGAATATCCTGTTATGTCTGGTGTAAAACTAATATAGCATTTTAAAAAAGGAACTTCACACTGACAGTCAGACATGGTGTTGGTAGTGTAATGATCTGTAACTGCTCGTCTGCTTCAGCACCTGGATAACTTGCTGTAATTGATGGAAACATGAATTTTGATATGTTCCAGAAAATCCTGAAGGAAGATGTCTGGCAAGTCAGTTTGTGACCCTGAGCCAAAGTGCGCTTTAGTTATGTATCAGGAAATTTGTGGGAAACACAAACTTCAAAACGGTAAATGGAGGTGTTGAAATGCCAAAGCCACGATCTAATTCTGACTCAGATGTAGTGGCATGACCTTGAAGTACCTGTCCATGCTTGAAAAACCTCCAACGTAGCTAAACTAAAACAATTCTGCTAAGATGAGTAGGTCAAAAATAATAGAATAAATAAATAAATAAATAAAAATTCCTACATCCACCTTTATTCAATCACATAAAAACTGCCATGTAGATCAAGGGGGTGTTTTATTGTGGAAGAAAACCAAATCTGGCACCAAACTTGGCAAATGGAATGCACTTTAGCTCATATCACCAGTTAAGTACCAATAGTCAGCAAAAATGTTTTAACTGTGACGATGTGCCACATAAGCATCTTATTCATTGAGGAGTATATATCATATATAGGTTTTGTATGCCTATGTGCATAAAAGACAAACATTGCAGACATTTTTGATTGCTACCTTGATGGTAATAAGGAGTGAAAATGAGAATGTGGATTCAAGAAACTATGAACTTACCTGTCGACGTAGGTCCCTGGTCTTTTTGGTCATTTTGTCAATGGCTGAGTTCAGTGGGTCCCCTTTTTCTTTTCTACCAGTCTGTGAAAGAATACAAAATACAATGTTCATGCTGTGACCGCTCTGCACTTCAGTATTTCAAATTATTTTTTGACGTAAATCTGGTTTTTTTTTTCAGAGCAGATTTTAACATTAAAAATCACTTTTTTACTGTGCTGACGTTTAATGTGTCTTATAGACCGAGAAACACTGACTGAACTGTTACCAATGTTACCTAGCAACTAGGCAATCTGGCAAGTATCAATTTAGTTGTCTCCAGTTCCCCTCTGTGCTGCACTTCCTGTCAATGCCAACTCCCACTGATGGCTTTAGGATGGTGCAGACTACCACATGGTTCACCTGATACACACAGAGTTGCAAGCTGCTTCTTTTCACTTGACAGTGGGGAGTTTTACAGGGCGAGCAGCCCAGCTTCCACCATCCCTGGTTTCCCCTCCTCTGGAGATAACAAGCACAGAAACCGAAACAGTGGGAGTCACTGTTGGTTACTGGTAGGAGTTACTATGACAGGATCATTTTTCTGACTCTCATAAAAATGCTTCCAATCATGTTCATTGCAAAGTCTGGCCAAAGAGGAGGCTTCACTTTCATATAATTACCCTGTACAAGACTTACAGTTTCTGCTCAGAAACCATGAAGAATGAAGTTTCGCTTTAACTATCTTTCTCGGGATGACAGCTAAGCCTGGAGGTTAAAAAGACGTCAGTATCTCATTGCAGACTATGCATTGCTAAATGCAAATCACTCAAATAGAGGAGAAAGTATTCTTAGCCAGTGCAAATTGATAAAAATATTCACACAGTTCTGAATGTACTGTTTATAATATTAGACTTTTACCCAGTTATAGTATAGATTACACACATTTCTATTTCAGTGCACCCCAAAACTATTCAGAACCCTTAACCTTGTTTGCATCTTTCACATTACAACTAAAATGTATTTTATTATGATTTTATGTGATAGAACAACACAATGTAGGAGACAATTGAGACTTTATAGTTAAACGATATGTCGTTTTCAAAAGATTTTACAAATAAAAATCAGGGTACATAATGTGGGCTACGTAATATAAAATAACATGCACCTCTGATGCATGTAATACTGTTACAATTACGACATCCTTTGTAATAAATAGACATAATAAACTAAACTATGTTAATGTCTTTCTGCTTTGGGTTCATTGCAACCATAGACTGCAGATAGTAGTCTACTTAGTTGCTGAAACATAGAGTTCCATTTCAACATCTTTTTTTTTTTACTTGCATCTGGACACATCTGCTGCTTTTGGCAAACAACTTCATTATATTTTCAGTACGTTTACCAGGGTTAGGGTTTTCATTTTCTGCTTCATTAAACAAAAAGCATCACCACATAAACTGGTTAAAAAAATAAATAAAATAAAAAACTCAAAAGAAAATCTGCAAACATGACCTGGCATTAACATATTTTTTTCTCTCCTTTACTCTATTTACCAAATCTAATAAAGTTAATGAGGAGTCCCCATTACACCGATGCAAGTGAGATATTGGGACAGTTACAGATTCTTTTATTTAAAAGTGAAGAATGATCCTTGTTTATTGCTCAGTTGGATAACGCTCCCTCTGGTCCTCTCACTAAACTGCTGTATCGAGTCTCATGCCCACCACATTTCAAACTGAAAGTCTATAAATAATCACTCATCTTAATGGTTTTGTACTCTTATTTTGACAACTGACAAATGGAAAACTGTGGCTCATCTCTCTTGTGCAGGTTCAATTCCTGCACATAGAAATATCAATAACAGAAAAAAAGAAGCAGCCAAATTCTTGACATAGATGCAAATTATTTTATTAGTATCAAATTACAAAAAGATAGCATGTATATCAACAGACTGTAAGGGAAAGTCATCCTCTGTCCCAACATTTCCAGCATACAAATTTATTTGCACTGTTGCCAGGCGACTATCAGATTTTTTTTTCACCGGTTCAGTACAAAAGCAAACGATCAAATTGCTTATGTGGTTTTGAATAGAAATGCACACCTGGTGACACCCTTTCCCTTCATTCAAAGATTGCCTCGAATGACGAAACCCTGAGACACACTGACCACTCCGAGCATGAGTAAAATAGCTATTTAGTCTCTATCATGTTTAATGAGACACCAAATGTGCTGACTTATCTCTGTGTTACTGCACTATTGTTCTGCCCTTTTGATAATTGAGTGGAACAGAATGCCTCGTATCCGTGTGTCACCGATAACTAAATGAGCTCACATCAAATGGACGCATCATGGTAAACCCTCCCGCAGTCCCCCCAAGGTTAAAGCAGCTTCTTTTAATGTTTTGGTCGCTATCAGCTTGTAAAAAATACCAGCTTTCTCATTAGTTATGCATATCCCTGCCATCACAAACAGATAGTGGCAAAGAGAGGACCACCACTGTGAACTCTATATCGATGCTGGATAGTTTCTTCCTCTGGAAGCACCTTCAGTTTTTTATGTAGTAATTAAGGTGGGACAAAATTAAAGGACATGCAGCTGTTATTCTTTTGAAGTTAACCGAAACCAGCTCCTAGCTTACATATTTCTGCTGTTTGACTTTGCAAATGACTTGAATATATTAGTCTGAAAACAAACAGCTATTTGACTAATTTTAAATTGTGCTCTTTTCTAGATCAGCAAATATCGTGATGCGTGGAAACAACAAGAGAATACAAACTTACAAGTTCTGCAATGGTTAAGCACAGATTTTTGAAAAGATAGAGCCATAACAAGGAATAAGCTTCTCGTTTCCTTATAATGTATTACTAGATTGCCCTTGGCTAAGACTCATATAGCATTTTTATTCACATGGATTTTAGACATTACAGTCAGAATGAGTTATTTATCTCTCAGCTCACACTATAGTTAGTCACCCTCTCTGCTAAATAGCAATGTCACAATGCAGTCATTTGTTGTGGGGCAATGCAGCAAGCTGAAAGGAACAAAACCGACATGCATAACTTGACCAATGTGCTTTAAGCTTCAGGCCCAAATTCAACACAAAAACCCCACCCAACTCCTAGCAGTCTGTTACACTTCCAAGAGGTTTTCACACATATTTGCAAGTGTAATCATGACATATTGAAACAGAGGCTTTTAGCTAGTTGTTAAATGACATATGGGGAGGAAAAAGAAATAGATGCAACATTTTGTTAACTTCCACACTCAACCTAGGACTCGCACTTTGATGTCCGTATGCAGACTAACTTTGCTACAAAAAGTAGAGGACATAACATTAGTCATTGTGTTGCCTTAAGAGCCTAATGTGTCATTAAGTCTCCAGTGGGACAGACCGGATTACAGATGCTCTCCACCCAAATTAATTATAATAAAGGTAAATGGGGTAGGGGGTAGGGGGGGAAGTGTTTAATGGAAGCTTTCTGAGGACAGTTCCTGCGTTTTTAAAATGAGGCAAAGAAAAACTAAAAATGGCCATTACCATGTTGTATACAAACTGCAAAGATACATTTAGGATATTCAAGCTATATATTTTTTCTTTTCTTTTATTCTAAAACGTTTTTTACCAGAAGAGGCCTTAAAAATCCATGCATTATTTCCAAAAACTCTTTAATCTGAGCTAAGGAAATTAAAACAGCATAGAGATGAGACAAAAACCTGTACCTATTATTTTTTAGCTCTCACTATGCATTATTATTAAAAATCTTGCTATTTCTTTCTAATCTTTGAAATAAGAACAACATACTTTTCACAGTTAAAATTTGTAAAGAAGATTGTGATTAAAGCTAAATATGCTTTTAGAGAACTATATTTACACTTTTCCTTTTATATTTCAAGTACATTCATGATGGGATGAATAATGTATTGCTCATGCTGGGTTTTCTGCAAAACATAAAACATCCAATTAAACCCTTTACGCCTGAATCCACCATTATGAATTTTACATAAATAGCTGTCCACAGTGATGATTCATATGTTAGTCAATGTGTCAAGCTCACATTAAGCTCAACTTCAATCTTTAATTTGTGTTTGCAAGCGCAGGTGCATCTTAATAATTTTACAATATCAAAGAGTTAATTTATTTCAGTAATTTATTTCAAAAATTTAATTCTAGTTTCTAGAACTGTTATAGACAGAGTGATATATTTCAAGTGTAAGTCATCAGGGTTTACAGCAAAAATTCAGTTTCTTAGAAAAACAAAATACTACATAAGAGCAATAAAAAAATATTTTGTCATTAAATAAATGTTATCTTAAGTTATTCTTTGGCAATGTTATGCCCTAAACAATTGTGGGGAAGACTTCTAGCTTGACAGTTGTCTAGCAGTACAGTAAGCTACAAAAGGTCATCACTAAAGAAGCTGGTGGTTCAAGGAATACTTATCCAAGCATATTAATGGAAAGTTTAGTGGAAGAAAAAAAGGTGTGATTGAATACACTCCACTAGCAACAGACATTACAACAGCCTTGAGTTATCATTGTGAAAAATGAATTTCACAACTTTTGTTGTTATTCACAAGGTTTAGGAATCCATTTTTATTATAATAGACATAAGTATAATACTCTACATAGTTATTCTATAAATGTTTTTCATTCTCTGAAATGAATTGCATGAGAAAGTATGTTTTATGATGTTCTTTTGGATCCTTCATTGATAATCATCAGCATCATTAATTGTTTTGTTTTTTTCCTTGTCTTCCCTATACATATATTGGAATGTGCATATTGGGCTTCCTGATAAACACAGTTCCCCGTGGTGCTTTACAGACAGTGTTTGCCAATTTTCCCTCATCTATTATTTTCCACTCCCATGCTGTGCTCTCATTCAATCTCTGTTGGGGGGACAGACAGACAGAATAGGAGGCCTAACAAAGAG